>PVJI01002115.1:0-154964 GCA_004026765.1 Micronycteris hirsuta
GGTGGGACGCCGCAGACAGCCCGCCTTCATGTCGAGCTGTGTCCCCAGTCAGCCTCCCGAAGAAGAGACTGCAGCCTTTTGTGCTGAGATCCAGCTAAAATCCAGCCCTCCTTGGTGCCTCTTTAGGGAACTGTTGGACCTACCAAGGAGCTGTAAAATAACGTAAACATTAAGGGCTTAAATGAGGTCAGAGAAAAACAGAGTCAGTACAAATGACTTACTTCATTCTTTCCTGTCAGAAACAAACTGTGTGAGACCGCGAGGCTTTAGTGTGTCTAATATTTCCCTCGATTGTTATTCCTCTGGATATGCTTCTTTATGGGGGTGAGCAGACATGCCGAAGAAGAAAATCAAATGAAGCAGGGAGAAAAGTAATGCCTGTTTACTATGGCCTGCTCTGGCTTCTGCAACATCCGAAAATTCATGAGAAAATATGTACCTTTTAAAATTTATCTTATTTGACATTCATCACGAGAGGCTCTGATCTTAGTGGTAGAATAGAGTTGGTCAGGAATGTTTACTTATTTTGCAAGTTGACCTTGAACATGTTATTTAAATACTGTCTATTTAATGGAGTTTATTGTGTAAAGCACAGATGCCATGTCCTGTATTGTCACTGAAATCAGAAAGGTTGTGTGTGCAAGTGTACACCCATGTACACAGCCCAGCATGTTTGAAAAGTGCAAACAGGGCAAAAATGTCTTCCTAATGTTAATTAGCTGTAATAAACATGAACAATATTGTACTTACTGGTATTCAATTACAATTAGAAAATGATTTAAAAGATAGGACTATAAACAAATGGCAAGAGGAAATGACCCAACTTTCCACTAATTTTTAGAGTGGCCCGATTGGGGTAGCCTTTTTTCTTCCCTCTCCTTGTCCCCCAATTCCGTCACAACATATTTAAACTAATTTCATAATAAAAGTTTTCACTATTTTAAGTATAAGTTATACTTTGAAATAAAATGGTTTTATTGAAATTAAATTTAGACACTCTTGGCATCTCCTGAAATATTTATTTAGTTCAATTAAAACGTTACCATTATCAAAGAAGCCCTAGGCCATGTCAGTGAATGAATGTGTGATACCTGGAAGGTGTATATGAAGAATTCAACTGCGGTGATGAGTGATACATCATTTATATCTTCCTCCCACGGAAAGTTCCCAAAGTTGAAATCGTCCTTTTATGACTTCTCTTTTGATTAATACTAACAGGTTGTAGGCCTTCTCTACTTAGGGCCAGCCACAGCTACCTTTCCCCAAAGTCATGGCTAGATGACATGATGAATAAATCTCTGCAAATCAGTAGAAGAGCTAAGGAAATCGGTGACCAGAGCACCCAAACATTCCGCTTTGATAGACGCTGTACATTTGAAGGCTTACTTCTGATGGCAACACGAGACTCTGGGAGGAATGATCGTGAATGGGGGCCCCTGGGAAAGCGCTGACATCAGGCTTTAGGGAGAGCATGACCTTTTGGAATTGCTGAAGTCAGGTTCTTAGAGGGGACCAGGGGACTTGACATTATTATTACTTTTCAACTGTCACTATTCCCTTTTAAGGCTAAAGGCTATCAAAATAGTGAGATAAATTATTTCATCTGAAGAGAAGTTATATTTTGAAAGTATCTCATATAAAAATAAATGTACAAGGAGAGAGAACCTTTTGGCAGTTCTTTCCTGGTCACAAATTAGTAATGGGCACCAATAGCACCGTGGCCCACTGAAAAGATCTCTGGGTTTTTTCATTAATCTGAACACGGGTAAGGTGAAATGATCTGACTCATAAATAAGGAAAGATCTTAACATCAGCTAAAAATAAGACATTTTAAGTGACTTTGTGATGTGGAATTCATTTACCAATTTTGCTTCTTTGAACATTGATTACTAACTTACGTATTTACATACCTGAAAGAGCAAAGGCATGATGACTGTACATCTTTCGAAACTCACGTGGTAGCTGGCCGTTTAATTCAACAGATAAGAGCAAACATACTGATTTCAATAATAGCTGCCATTCTTGTCCACCAGCCAGACACCACCAGAAACGCAACTATAGTCCCACAGTTGGGCTCACTACCTGGTACAACGAGGGAAAGGTGCACAAGGCTTGAGTACCCCTATTTTTATAGAGCAGGTGGAGGGATGGGGCAGAGCTAAAGCTGTAGTTGCTAAAGAAGCAGCAGTGGACATTTGGCTACTTTTGTGGTTTAGACATTATTTTAGTCTTGCTAAGCATTCAGACAGGATACCAGAGTGGTCTGCTGTTTGTCTCACTCCATCACAGTCACAGGGGGACCTTGTGGGATGTTGGTGTCCTGTGACACTGTTTCTGTTGAATAGTTAGACACCAGCATGGCTCACAGCTAACAGCAGTCAGGGATGCTTTTAACTCTCTGTCCTTCACCTCATACCTTCTGTGCACCAGCCAGCACTGCCCATCCGCACAAATCACTCACTCTTTAAAACTACCTTGCAAGGATAGGAGTTATCACCCTTCTCAATTTACACCCAAAACCTCCACATCTTCCTCAAGTCTGGTAGCTTGGACACTCAGTGAATAACTGAAGCTATTTATTATAAAAAATATAACTAGGTCAATAAGTAAACATAGAAGGAGTAAGGGGAAGTTTGCAAGGAAGCAGAGACACAAGTGGTTGAGGGAAACTGGGAAGGCTTGTGGGGCATTTGGTATGTCATTTAAGCAGTGAGAGACATTCAGAAAGAGGTTTCCTGGGGAGGTGGGTCTGGGAGTCGTTCCAGGTCCCTGTGAGCAGAGGCTGAGAGAAGTGTGAGGACGAGGAGCTGTAGAGCTGGAGAGACAGCACAGGCGGAGACGTGCGAAGGTCAGGGGCGGGGAGCTGGGTGGGGTTGCACAGTAGGCCTCAGAAGGGCGTGCTTAATTCTTCACTGAATGTTTTTGACCCAGGAAGATTATTCCAAGGGAGTGATGTATGTAATAAGGTTGAACGTTTACTGAGCTTCTAGCCTCAAATAATCATTCATTCATTCAGCAAATTCTTATTTAGTGTTGTGCCTTAGGCAATGAAATAGGTGCAGGAGAATCAATCATGGATACGACACTTTCCCTTTTTTAGAGGATATCCGAATGACACATGGAAATGGGCCTTTACAACCCAGCTTCTATGTTGGTAAATGTGAATGGAGATGTGGGGCTCCAGGAGAAGGAACAGCAAAACCCTGCGCAGGCCTGACGGAAGGCTCCAGGCAGTAGGTGACATTGGGGTCAGGAGTCGAAGGGTGGGGAGCGGTTTCCGGGCAGAGACTCCAGGGATGATGCTGAGGACGGGGATGGCGCAAAACTAATGAACGAGCAACGAGACCTGAGAAAGTTGTTATGTGTGACAGAAGAATGCTGGTGAGCACTGAGCTGTTACTCTCAGGAGAATCTCAGGGGAGGAGATTGAAATATTAATGGCAGTGGAGCAGGGAGAGGCGTGGCTACTGGGCCTCCTTTCCAAGGAGACGGGCCTGGGCCTGCGGCAAAGGGGAAGGCAGCGTTGGAATGTGTTTGGCGCGCACGTCAGATACGGGGCACGGGGCTTGTTTTCATTGTTCTGCCTTTCTTAGGACAGAATGTATAGCAACTGTTACATACCCAAGAGCTGCAGTAAATAACTAAAAAAAAAATAAGTCCTGCACTATAAAATACTTGTGTTACAGTCGATTCATAAATTCTGTCGTTTCATGAATACAATTTCATGGTTGTAATCACAAGCATTATAAATGTATAAATGAACAAATGAATATATGATGAGAGGGAGGGGAGAGAAGAGGAAGGAAGAGAGAGAGACAGGGTGAGGGAAAGGGAGAGAGAAGAGATTTTATGCTAGAGAAAACCGTAGATTTGTGTAGTACAGACTGTGTAATACGGTGTGCTGTGCTTCTGCCTCGCCTTAACTCCCGCTCTCTCAGCCGTGGACGCTCAGGTTGCTTTCAGCTCGCAGCCATCATGCTGCAGAGAGCATGGTGTGCCTGTCCCTTATGGCCTTTATGGGAGAATTACTTTGGATGTCTCACTACAAACAGAATCACTGGGTAATAGGGTGTATACATATTGATGGTTGGTCAGTGATTGTACCGCACAATGCAAGGGTGCTCCAAGAATAGCTACCCCGGTCTACCCTCCCGCCAGCAAAGCATGTTGTCCTGTATCCCCACATTCCTGCCAGTGGTAGTGCCCAGCTGACTGTTGCCAGCCTTTAAAGCACAAAGTGGTATTTAATATTGTTTTTTAAAACAATAATGTTGAGCATCTGTGCATATATGTTTTTTTTTTTCCCTCTCTTAATTTGCTAAGTGTATGATCTTGGATGTCACTTTCCCCTGCTAAGTTTCAGTTCTCTCGTCTGTGAAATGCAGAAAAGGTAAACCTCTCTCCCACAGACAGGCCATGCGGGAAGTTAGAGCATGGAAAGGCACTCAGACCAGGTCTGCAAAGTAGTAAGTTCTCCAAGGGAGTTATCCGTATTTGTTTTTATTCTTGGATTTGATTAAAAATATAATTTGTCTAGAGGAAAATTTGGAAAGCATTTAGGGCACTGGGTTGTTAGACAATTGTGATCGTCAGAATCCAGTTTGGGGATGTCCTCCTGAGGTCACGGGAAGCCACCTGAGAGGCAGTCCTGAAGACTGCACAGTGGGTGATGTCCGAACAGGGCAGTTCTGGTAAAGGAAAGAGGCTAACAGTAGGTGGAAAAAGAATCAAATATTATGCTTTTCCCTTTTTTGTTTACATTTCTACATATAAGTAGTATAATCACATCATGAAAAATTGCAAAATAGAGGAAGTTATATAAAAAGAAATTCTTAAGTTTATCACTTTAAACAAGCTATTAAAACATTAATGTATCATGTTTATACTTTTCTTATTATGCATAACTTTGAATTAACTTATAAGGTGCTGATCACACAATCTTATATTATACCTAAGTAATGAAGAGAGCATGCTGATTTTTCAGTAGTCTGCAAAAAATCACCATTTTAACTGATTCATAGTATTCCATCAAGTGCTATGTGCCACAGTAATTACATTTTAGTGCTCTGAACTTGAAAATAATTCAGTATCTTTAAAAATCTATAGTATAAATTACAAATTATTTTAATCAACTGGATTTAGATGTGCTAACATATCTTATTGTAAGTCAGTGAGCTTAATAAAGCCTTATTTTTGTACAGCCCACAGAAAGTAAACACCTTTAGTAGCATTACCTTCAGACTGCACCGTGATCTGGCCGTTCTGGGTATCGTTGCAGTGGGAGGGGTGAAGGAACCCAGCAAGGCCGAGCGTTTAAGAATACGCCTTAGATCTGACCTTTGAAGAACCTGTTCGGGAGTTCCATCAGCAGTACATTTTCTTAACACATCATTCATTACTTCTTAAGTGAAACAGCTCAAAGTAAGTTTAACTGAGGGACTGAATTAAAATCTTTCAGTATAGGTGGGTGTTTGAAAAGCTTGATTAATCCTTCTTAAGATGCTCCATGTGTGGTATCTTTATAGAAGGCTCTGTCAAGATTTTTGTGAGCATTAAATGAATATGTGCTATTGCTTAGCACAGTGAATAGACATTAAAAATTTAAGATTTAATGCAAGAATTGCAGAGTACTTTATGTAAGCAGTCATATGTTGAGTACTTCAGAGCTCATGACCATGACATTATGGTAAAGAACTTATGATAAATGTGTGATAAAAGCATTCTCTATGAGCACTCAGTCCTCGCCCTCAAAGGCAGCGTTAGGTTCCATTATCCTGGAAGCCCCGTGAAACCGCAGGGGTGTGTTGACGGCTTTTCCCTGGGGGCCCTTTGTTCTGACCAGTGTTCTTACTTTAGTGTAAGTCTCTGAAAAAGAAAAGCCTTTCTTAAAATGGCACCTAAAAAATTTAACATCTGTTTACATCATCGGATATCTAATTGGTTTTCAAATTTCCAACAGTTAACTGGAAAATCCATTTTATTATTCTCAGTGTACAAATAGAGAGCGAACTTTTGACAGACCTCAGGGTAATGAGAAAGGAAGGTTCGCGCTGAGGACGGTGTGTTGGTGCCAGAGCCGGCCCCTGCATGCCCACTCTGCGCAGTGCGGCCTCCCCCACAGTCGGGGCGTGAGTACCCGAGGGCGTGCGGACGGGTACGTGTTCGGAGCAGGTGTGCCTGTTCCTATTCATAGACTCGTGATTTTCCCATCTGAGAGAACAAAGTCAGAATAGGTCACTGTGCCTGTCATTCTTTATTCATAATTGTTACATTTGTGGTTTAAGAACTTGTGACTGTTCTGGAAGCGTTCAGAAGAAAATTTGAATGTATAGGACAATGGACTTTATATGGAATATTGAAATAAAATAAATATTATTTAAGTGTGAAGTAATAGGCCCCCATCACATGTCACTGGAATTCTAGTAAAGATTGTCCTAAGATTCATTCATTTTAGTCTTGCTACCTATAGACAGCTACAAGGCATTTAATCTGGCCCCTAAGGAAGGGTTTATGGTTACTCTATGTATTATAAATCTTGTGGTTTCTTAAAATTCAAGTAAGCAGAATTTGAATACCTATACAGGATAAGTAAAACCACATGCAGTGCTTTATAAGCTGATTTCAAGGATTCATACAGATATCTTATACATTATCTATGTTTAGATTTTTGAAATATTTTCAAATGTTCATTAACTAATCTCAGTTGCATTGCAACAGAAATAATATGGGTATTTAGGAATTTCTTATTGCTGCATGGTGCAATAATTACATTACTGAAGTATAATTTCCAAACTTCGTATTCTAACACAAACTAATTAAAAAAGAAATAAAACTCTCCATTCAAGAAATTAAAAAAATTGTTTATGTATCTTTTCTGGTAGGTAATCTCTGGATATTTTGTCTTGAGCTTAAAAATATTAACAACTACTAAGTATTTGGCTTTATTTCCTAAATGGGATTGTCACTTTGATGGAAGGACATTTAGAGGAGTTGCTATTTCTCTTTTAACTGTTTGGCTGGGAGACTCTGATATTAAGCCCAAATGATGCGATTTGGCCAGACTAATTAGCTGTCAGGAACACAGCGGCATCTGTGAAGACTCGACCGCTGCACCACTCAGCAGCCCCCGCCGCGTGGCACTGAGGCTCATCGTGAGCCAGGGAGATGGTAACCTCTTTATTTACTTCGTTCATACTTCACACTTGGGGGTAATTATTTCTAAACCCAATTTGTAGGTGAAGAAACTGAGGTTTTGGAAAATACCTCATCGGAGTTTCTCCAGCAATTAAGCGATAGATCCCTATCTATTAAGAACCACAATGTCTTCTTTTTCAGGGTGAACTGAAGTCTCCAGGTCAAAGGTTTAGATGAACAACCTTAATTTATCTTTATGAAGAGGGTTTAAGGCATTATTAATCTTTCATTTGTTAAAAGAATGATTATTGGGGCTTGAAAATTTTTTTTTTTTTTTTTTAGATTTTATTTATTTATTTTTAGAGAGAGGAGAAGGGAGGGAGACAGAGAGGGAGAGAAACAGCAATGTATGGTTGCCTCTCACATGGCCCTCACAGGGGACCTGGCCTGCAACCCAGGCATGTGCCCTGACCGGGAATCGAACCGGGATCATCTGGTTCCCAGCCCGCGCTCAATCCACTGAGCTACACCAGCCAGGGCGGCTTGAAAAAATTCTGTCTACCAAGATAAAAAGAGGTAGTTGAACATGGAATAAATGAGTTTGTGTTGTCTGTGTTGAGTAGAGGAAGTATTTCCCAAATCTCAGGCATTTTTTTTAAAGATATTATTTATTTCTTTTTAGCAGAGGGAAGGGAGGGAGAAAGACAGGGAGAGAAACATCAATGTGTGGTTGCTTCTCACGTGGCCCCCACTGGGGACCTGGCCTGCAACCCAGGCATGTGCCCTGACTGGGAATTGAACCAGCGACCCTTTGGTTCGCAGCCTGCGCTCAATCCACTGAGCTACACCAGCCAGGGCCCAAATCTCAGGCATTCTAGCATTAAAAATGTAGCACATGCATTAAAGCAGTTATGTTTTCTCTACTCTTTGCTCCATTATCTGTATCAAGATACCCATGGGTGTGTGAGCCATTAACTGGTTACTTTTGTTGTTTTGTTACATCTGGTAGTGTTTCAGAGGTAGTGCAAGTAGGCAGGTGTTATTATTGATTAAAATAAAAACACTTTTGTGCCAGTTGCTCTAACCCAGTGTCTCCTGCATGCATTTTTATTTACTCTCTGCCTCCAGAGGACAGATGAGTTAGTCTCTTTGGTGAAGAAAAGGTTAAGAAAGTCTGCTTTTTTGCTCCTTGGTTACATTATTACTAAATAAAGTAGTGTCTCTTTTGAATTTCTATAATGAAACTAATTCTGTGACCAAATTATAAAGAATACGGAGGTCAAACAACCCAAAATAATACTGCATTGTATTTTTGTCTATGCATTCTAAAAATATTTGGTAAAATTTAGAGTTGACACCAACTTTTAATAGGATACTTCAGAGGCCATTAATCTTTGTGTCTGTGGAGACTCAGTGTTACATTTAGGCACACCTCAGAAGTCACGTAGCTACTGCACGTGACAAGCTATGAAAGCTTAGGTTATGATCTAAATGAAGATATGGTGTTCACCAGCTAAATAAGGTATATAGTATTGTTCTATACATGTATATTATAGTATACATTAATAGTATAGTATATTTAATGTATGTGAAATAATGAATGGCAGAGGCCTAAATGAGAGTTATTAACTCTAAAACTATAAGGAATATAGCCCTGGCTGGTGTAGCTCAGTGGATTGAGTGCAGGCTGGGAACCAAGGGGTCCTGGTTCGATTCCCAGCCAGGGCACATGCCTGGGTTGTGGGCCAGGTCCCCAATGAGGGCCATGTGAGAGGCAACCATACATTGCTGTTTCTCTCCCTCTCTGTCTCCCTCCCTTCCCCTCTTTCTAAAAATAAATAAATAAAATCCTAAAAAAAAAATGGGCTTATTAAAAAAAAATAAAACTATAAGGAATAAATAGTAAGGGCTAATTGAACTCTATCAACACTTTTTAAACATTTTAGTTTTTCAAAGTAAGTATAATTAAGTTGATATTTGATTTTATTCTGCTAGAGAGATTGGTTAATTTATTTAGTCTCTTTCTGAAACACAAATTTAAGTTTCTACTTGGGAAAACTATTAGCAATTCATTTAATAAATAAATGGCATTTTGAAGCACTCTGAAGGCTAATCAGTATATTTGAAAAACTATAAAAACATTAATAGAATGTAGAGGTAAGTGAGGAATAATTTACTTTAAATTTCATAATATCTCTAATAGAGAACTCAGTTTTCTTTCATCATTGAACAATAGTTATTTTAATGGTAATGGTCATAAGAATGCCATTATTCTTTTTAATCTTAATGATAAAAAGGAAAGATGTTAATGGAGCTCTTTATGGCATAATGAGTGATAAATTATATGATATCTAAAATCCAGAGTTGAAAGGTACTTCTCACGGTGTTCTTAATGATCTATAAAAAAGCACAAAAGTAGAAAATAACATTTTAATGAGATATTCTTCAAAATCTTCTCTTTTTGCTTTTGGACATATGCGTGCAAATTTAAATCTTATCTTCACTGCACTGTTTTTTAAAGTGTTAAGGACTTACTTCTTTTCCACAGTTAGTATGATTATTTTCATTTAACTTTTTATGTTGAAGTACAACACACATCCAGAAAAATATGAAAGTTTATCTATACAGCCCATCGAATTATCAAAATCTAGATTCACCTATGTAAATATTGCCCAGGCCAGGAATGTCACAGTATCTCAAACAGCTCCTTTCAGACCCTCTTCCTGGTTCTCACCACCTCCCTCTTCTCCCAAAGTAATCACTAGCATGATTTCAATTACCTGTTTGGAATTATATGTTAAAGAAATCAGTGCAATGCATACTGTTAACACCTGGCTTCTTTGGTTAATGTGATGCTTGTAAAACACATCTATGTCGTTGTGTATAGGTATCATTAGCTCGTTTTCATTGCTTTACAACATTTCATCATATGAATATATCCGAATTTGTTTACCCGTTCTACAGGTGGACATGTGGGACTACTCTAAATAGTAGTTCAAAACGTTCATCTGCCAGTCTTGTGGGATCCTGTGCCTGCTTTTTTGTTGAGTACATCCTTGGACTGGAATTGCTGGCCCATAAAATAAATATACGTTTAACTTTAGTAGAATATGTGAAAGACTTTTTATGGAGAGTGTACTAATTTACACACTCAGCAGCAGTGTATAAAAGTTCTGTTTGCTTCACATTCTTGACAACACTTGGTATTGTCTGTTTTCTATTTTTGGCTTTTTGTTGTTGTTTTTAAATGTATTTTTTATTGTTGTTTGTGTACAGTTTTCTCCATTTTCCTGCCACCACTTCCCCCCCACACCCACCTCCCACTCTCAATTGGCTTTGTCCATGGTCCTTTATACATGTTCTTTGGCAGCCCTCCCCCTTTTCCCTGTTATCCCCTCCCCTCTGGTTACTGTCAGTTTGTTCTTTATTTCAATGTTTCTGATTCTACTGTATTTTGCTTGCTTGTTTGTTTTGTTTATTATGTTCCACTTATAGGTGAGATCATATGGTATTTTTAGCTTTCTATTGTTTCCCTCAATTTTCACCGTTCTGGTTGGTGTTGCAGTCTGTGGTTTTAATTTGCAGTTCCCACGACACGAGATTAACACCATTTCATGGATTTGTTAGTCATTTAGATACTTCTTTTGTCCTTCTTTTTCTTATTGCTTTGTAATTCTCTATATATGCTGTATAATAATATACTGAAAAATAGGTTCTCCCATTCCACGGCATCTGTCTTCATTATTTTAATAATACCTTTAAATGAACAGAAGTTCTTAACACATGATGTATTCTGATTTCTCAAACTTTCCTCTTATGATTAGTGCCTTTTATGTCATACTGCAGAGATCCTTGCACTCCTCAAAGCTGTGAAGGTTCTGAGCTGTGCTGTCTTGTAGTGGCTTTATTGTTTTGCCTCTCGTATCGAGGTCTACAGTCTTACTGGAGTTTGTTTCTGCATATGATTTAAGGTAGCGATCAACCTTCTATTTTATTTAGTTATATACTTTCCAGTGTGGACAATCCACTCACCTAGCACCATGTATTTAAAGGAGGGGTTCTCCCCCTGCTCTGCATTACAAACATTGTCAAAAACTCTCTGTGTATGTTGAGTCTGTTTCTGGATTCTCTGTTAGGCTCTGTTAGTCTGTTTGAGTAACTGGCAATGTGACACTTTTTCTTTTTTTTATGTAATATTGTAAGACTTGATAACCAACAAATAAACTCCTCCAACTTTGTTTTTCTTTAAGAGTATTTTGGTGATTCCTGTCCCTTTATATTTCTGCTAACAATGTATGAGAGTTCTTGTTGCTCCACCTCCTCATCAGCATTTAGTGCTGTTACTGTTCTGGATTTTGGCTCTTCTGATATTTATATATGAACTTTTATCTGGTAAATTTGCTAACTTCACTGTGTAGAGTAAAAGAAAATTCTATGTGTAGAATTATGCAACCTACGAATAATAGCAGTTTTATTGCTTCCTTTCCAATCTTTGTTATCTATTGAATGTTTTTCTTACCTTATTACATTAATTAGATTATTCATTGCATGTGGAATGAGGGGGATCTCAGCATTTCCTCTTAGAAGTGATGCTTATTGTAAGATTTTTATAGATATTCTTTACAGATTTAGAATTTCCCTTCTTGACTAAAAGTTTTAATTATGTTTAGATGTTGAATTAAATCAAATGGTCTTTCTGCATCTGTTTAGAAGACCATATTTTTTCAGTTTAATTACATTAAATGGATTTTAAATATTAAGTAATCTTTATACTATTTCTGGAATAAACTTGATTAAGCTATGATTGATTATACTCTTCTATATTTCTGTATTCTAGAATAATTTTCCAATGTTTTCAAAGGATTGTTGGAACTATATTTACAAATAAGATTAGTTTTTATTTTACTTACTGCAAGTTTTATTTTGTCTGATATTGATTTTAAAGTTTACTAGCCTCAAAAACAAGTTGGGAAGTGTTCTGTTTTGCTACTTTGTGAAGGTGCTTATTTATAAGATTGGTATTTTGTCCATAAATATTTAGGAGAATTCACTTGGGAAGACGCCAGGGCCTGGCATTTCCTGCATGGGAATGTTATTTTAATTATGGATTTAATTTCACCAATAGATATAGGCAACTTAGATTTTCTCATTTCTCATCTGTTCTGGAAAGTTGCCATTAGGAATTTGTCCACCTAATTTTCAGTGTTATTGGCATAAAGTTATTCAAGATATCCTCTTACATCATTCTAATACATGTAGTATCATAATAAGATGCTTTTTTCCCCGTTCCTAATAGTGATTAATTTTGTCCTCTTTTTTTCCTTTTCTTTGATCAGTCTAGCTTAGGTATCATTCATTTTAATGATGCCTCTCAAGCCTTATTTTTATCATTTACTTCTTGTTTCATTCCTGGGTTTAATTTACTATATTTTTGCTCCTAATGTTTTAACATGCTTCATTAGCTCAGTCAACTGCCTTTTTTTCTTTGGTGTCCCTGTGCTCAGCAGCAGCAACTTTGCTTCCCCTCGTGGTACTGACAGTCTGGGTCTCCTTCTTTCTTTCCCTTGGATACTATGACTGGCAGACTTTTCAAAGACTAGCTTTTGGTCTTGATTTTTTTCTAATGTTTTTCTGTTTTAGTTTCACTAGTTTGTGCTCGAATACCTATTATTTCTTTTCTTCTGCTTATTTTAACCTTGCTCTGCATTCTCTAGTTTAACATGGATACAGATTATTTATTTAGATTTTGTTTTTCTAATATATGCATTAAATGCTAGAAATGTTGATGTATTCCTCAAGTTTTTTCATAAATTATATTTTTATTTTCATTTAGATCAATTTTTAACATTTTCACTTGCGAGTTCTGCTTTAACTCGGGTTATTTCCAAATATTGGGGGACTTTCTAGCCATCTTTCTGTTACTGATTTCTGGCTTAATTTTGATTTAAATGCATACTTTGTATGATTTATATTCTTTTAAATTTGTTAGGGTACATTTCAGACCCCACAATGCATTCTGTCTTGATGAATGTTTCATATGAGCTTGTATGGAACTCTTCTCAAATGGATTATTCTAAAATGTCAGTAAGACCCTGTTGATTAATAGAGATATACGGGTCTTCTATTTTCTTACTCTTCTTTTTTTTTTAAAGATTTATTTATTTATTTATTTTTAGAGAGAGGAGAAGGAAGGGAGAAAGAGCAATGTGCGGTTGCCTCTCACGTGGTCCTCACTGGGGACCTGGCCTGCAACCCAGGCATGTGCCCCGACTGGGAATTGAACCTGGGAATCGAACCGGGACCCTTTGGTTTCCCAGCCTGCGCTCAATCCACTGAACTACACCAGCCAGGCTTCTTACTCTTCTTATATCTCCTTGATATATCAGTTACTCCAACTGTAATAAAGGATTTGTTTATTTTTCCTTGTAGTCCTGTTAGTATTTGCCTCATCTGTTTTGACTCTGTCATTAGGTGCACACACATAGAGGGTTGTTACGCCATCTTGGAAAACAGATTGCTTTGTCGTGGAATGTTGTCTATTTATCTGATAATCTTCCTTGTTTTGCAGTCGTCTTTGTCTGAGATCAATATGATTACTGCAGCTTTCTTTACATTAGTGTTAGTGTTAAAGTAAAATACAAAGTGGAAACCAAACTTGAAAATTCCCTGAGAAGACAAACCCGTTTAAGCCACATAAACAAATCTAGCTTATTTCATGAACATAAGAGAAACTTGGTTTGTTTTTTATAAATGCCTCTGATAATCACAAAAGAAACTTGTCATCCCTCTAAAAATGGTATAAGGTAATCAATCTCCTGCCATTTGAAAAACCCCCATTGTAATAACCAATCATCGTAAAAGCTAAATTGCTTCCTCATTGTCACTTTGTAAGCCACCCTGTAATGTCATGTCTTTGAGCTTTGGTTTTTTTTTAGTCATAATTTATTTATTTATGTATGTATGTATGTTTCATAATCAACAGAAGATAAAAGCAAACAAAATATAACCTGAGCTTTGGTTTTGGTTTGAAAGCTCCCAGTTCTTGAACTGTTCTTCTATTCACAATCAACTCTTATGAATTACTGTTTTATTGATCTGGTGGTTTTAACTTTACTATGTCTGGATTTTTGACATTAGCATGGTGTATTTTTGTCCCTTTACTTTTTACCTTATCTTAGTCTTTATATTTAAAGTGGATTTCTTATAGATAACATGTAGTTGGGTCTGGTCATTCTTTGTACTCTGATGGGCTCTGTCTTTTAAATTGTATATTTAGATCACTAACTTTTCTGTAGCTTATTCACTTTTAAAGTGATTATTGTCGTATTTGGATTAATAGCTACCATGTTTGGAACTCTTCTATTTGTTGCATTTGTCTTTGTTTTTTGCTCTTCCATTTTGATGCCTTATCTAAGTTTAAGTGAGAATTTTGTATGATTCATTTATACTTTTAAAAAATTTTAGTGGCTGCCCTTGCCTAATCAAAGTTCCTCTTCAAATAACATATACTACTTAATAAGTGGTGCAGGCACCTTATAACAGAGATAACAGAGTATTCCCAGTTTCTCCCTTTCATTCTTTGTGACATTACTATCATTGATTTAATTTATTAATATGTTATAATCACCCAATACATTCTTCCTATTATTTTTTTAAATAGTTGTCTTGTAACTTAGAAAAATAAGTTATTTTAGCTTACCTTCTTTTATTTCTTCTCATATACTCTTCCTTTCTGTATATAGAACCAAGTCTTTGACCTATATAATTTTCCTTATGTCAGAGGAACTTTAAAATATTTCTTGCAGAGTGGCTTTCTAGCAATAAATTCTGTCAGTTTTTGTCTGAGAAAATTTTTATTTCTCCTTCACTTTTTAAGAATAATTTTTCTGAATATAGACTTCTAGGTTTATTTTCATCTTTTTCAATACTTCAAATATTTCACTCCACTCATTCTCCACTTACATTTTTTCTGTTGAGAAACGCAATGGAATTTTTATCCTTGTTTCTCTATAGGTTAGCTATTTATTTTTCTCTGTCTTCTATCAAAATGTTCTCTTTATCTTTGCTTTTTCTGAAGTTTGAATATGTTCTGAATCAGTATAGTTTTCATTTTGATTTCTTGCCTGCTTGTTTTTCTGAAATTCTTGGATCTAGTTTGGTGTCTGTCATTAATTTGGGGAAATCACTGTCCATTGTTACTTTAAATATTGTTTTTGTTCCATTCTCCCATTCTTTGCCGCCTGCTATTCTAGTTATGCAGATGTTGTAACGTTTGCCATTATCCCACAGTTCTTGGGTGTTCCCTTCTGCGTTTTTCTTTTTGCATTATACTTTGGGAAGTTTGTCTTTTCTTATTTTCAACCTCACTGATTCCTTTCTTGCTGTGTTGAGTCTATTGACGTGCCCATCAAAGACATTCTTTGCTTCTGTCACAGTGCTTTTGATTTCTAGTGTTTCCTCGTGGTTCTTTCTTAGACTTTTCATCTCTGCTTGCACTGCCCATCTGCTCTTGCGTGCTGTCCACTTTTCCCTTTAAACCTTTCTAGCAGGAGGTTGCTCGGGATTTAGTAGCCCACCACCACCGTACGATGATGAATTTTTTAGTTAAAGGTTATTTTCCATCTCAATAAAATTTTAGTCTTCCACAAAATTGTACATTTATTATCCTAATATAAATTTAAGCTTAATGACCTGTCCATATATCTTCCATAAAACAATTTATTGCTGTGTCTCAACGATAGTTATGGACTACAGTGAAGGTTGTATTTAACATGTGCTTTCTCTCTCTCGTTACCTGATCTTTCTGTCTTGAGAATTCAAACCCTTCTGTGGTGAGAGAGCCTAAGCAGTTTATTCTGCAACTTTATGTCTCCACAGATATAATGTAATGGCTGACACGTGGGACCTCACTGAAATATCGTTAATAATTTTGTGTCCCTTCAAATAAATATTTTAAAGACATTGAATATTTTCTGAGGGATGGTAGAAACTTATTTTATATTAATAAAATTCTATGCTCATTTTGAAAATTGAGATTTATGATGTACAGAGAACAAAACAACTTTCTAATTTGATTTCTATACTCTCATTGCTGTTACTCTATTACAGTAAGTGAGTTACATTCACACTCACCAGATAGAATCAACTTTTATAGATATTGTTACAATGTCTTGTTCCACATGTGTTTATAAGTTATTCTTATTTGGGTATATGTTAGAAAATCTTCCACTTTTCAGTAGTTCCTATTTTTCTTTGCTTTTCCTTTGCACTTTTTTTTAGAACAATCTCTTGGGAAGCACACTTGGTAAATATTTATAACTCACATCACAAAGATCTGATTTCCATTAGACAGCACGTCGGTATGATAAATTTAGTGTCTGAATGTCAGCTGACAGTGTCAAAATGAGTTGTACTTGGAAATAGGTCATATGTAAGTCAAATACGTGAGCGGTTCTCATAATAAGAGAGGTCGGGTTTTCATGTTTGCCCGTTTGCTGTGTAGAATTGCTGCTAGTGCTGCTGTTTAGTTCGGTGGGAGCTGGGCCAATTTTTGTGTAATTCAGCATCTGCTCTGTGACCCACGTCACCGGTCCCGTGTCTCTGAGTCACTGCAGCAGTATTTTGGACCCTTGTGAACTGCCCTGTGGGCACTTCTCTTTATGTGTCTTGGCTTTCTTAGATGAGCTGCTCAATTAATATTCGAAAAAGAAATTAATGCTATCACACTTCTTCATAAACTTTCGAATCATTATGGAAATACTTAAGATCCTGTGAAAAACTTTAATCATGAGCTCCATAAATTATCAGTACAGTCCCAAACCATCTATGAACACCTTATCGAGTGTGAAAATCATCAGGTCTCAAAGAAAAGAAAAAATGCGATTAAGGCTTTTTAATTATTATCACATAAAGCATATTACCTTAATTTTACTTGTAGATATTTCATATATTTGATGATATAATGGCATATTTCTTTACATTCTGTATCTCTTAGGAGGTTATCATTTATATGCAAAAGTCCTGTTGATTTTTGGACATTTGCCTTTTATTTTCATGCTACTCCATTGTGAAAAAATGTGAAGTTTACTGGAGCAATCCTTTTGTCTGTACCAGTCAGCTGGTACAGCTGTGTCCCAGTTCAGCAGTAATTTAAGTTGCATTACTCTCCAGTGTGTCAAATATTTTAAATATAAATTATGAGAAAAATGAAAAAAGCCTCAAATAAAATATCAAGTTTCCTCTAGGGTGAGTTGTTGGCTTTCATATTCTGTTAGAATGAGGCTTTTGATGGCTTAGCTGAATTATGGACTTTGGAGGGGAGAAAAAGGCTGGAATTAAATCCTTGCTCTGCCACATTCTAGCTGTGTGGCTTTCGGCACATGACCTCTATAATTTTCATTACCCTCAGTTTTGAAGTGGGTAGAAAATGACTACTTCATAGGGTTGAAGCAAGTATTAAAGCTACATAATACATTTCTGCTGTCTGATGCTGAGACACAGACTTGACTTTGAAGACATTTAGATCAGTGACACAAAATGGTTGCTACTTATTTCTCTCTTCGCCAGTTAGCCCTAGTGAACTCTTCCCTGAAAATCTTTTCCCTCTGTGAAAAAGTTTTGACATAATACAGGGAGGGAAAAAGAGCACAGTGTATCCACAAATCAGAAAAATTTTTAAGCACAGTTTTAGCGTGATGCATTAGAAATGCTGAGCCCAGCCCACCCACAGGTTTAGTGGAAGAGGTGCAAGATCTGGAAATCTGCACCCTGAACAGTGCCTCCAGTAATTCTGACATACAAGGAAAGGCATAAACATTCACATAATAAAATTTTTGAGAGATATTTAAACCAGCGATTTCTTTTATGAATTGTGAGGGCATGAATAATCTTTATAGCATTGAGGAATGTCTTCTAGGCAAAGGACATATATTTGAAACCTGCTAGTGTGCATGGGACTTTTAATTTATAGGGGAATAAAACATAAATACTATGCCTCATTCACAAACATTCTGAAAAAATTCCCATTAAATATTTGATTTCACAGCAGAATCTTTGTGATCTTATACAATTTATTGAAAACAACTTCTACACATGGAGCAAAAATAGCACAAATATTATTGTTCAGTTAAGTATACAGGAGTGGGCAACAAGTAGGCTTACAGTTGTCAGTACACAAAAGTTTATTCTTGTATAATTTATTTGTGTTACAACTGTAAACCTACTTTCACCAATCCCTGTATTTAATTAATGGTAATGGTGCATATTTTCCCAATGACGTTGATCTGAGAAAGTTTATTTCAGGCACCCAGAGCACTACTAAATAATGCTTCCATCTGCTCTGTCACTGCACACACTTTCTATGTCTATGTCTTACTATTATAAAATTAATGCATGTTCATTAAAAAATTTAAATATGGCCCTGGCTGGTATGGCTCAGTAGGTTGAACACTGGCCTATGAACCAAAAGGTTATCAGAGTGGTTCCCAGTCAGGGCACATGCCTGGGTTGTGAGAGGCAACCAATCGATGTTTCTCTTGCACATTAATGTTTCTTTCCCTTTTCTTCTCCCTCCCTTCCCCTCTTTCTAAAAAAATAAGTAAATAAGTAAATAAATAAATAAAAATTAGATATGACTGAAACATGTTAAGTAAGAAAGCCATGTCCCCTGCCTCACAATTTCCCTCAACCTTTGTAAGAAAAAACTGCTTAAAATTTTGAATGCACCGAGATATTTTTATTACATATACAAAGTAAGTATCCTATATTTCTTCTTTATGTTCTCAATATTCAAATAACTCCAAACCAATCAGGACAATGTGAAGGGCTGTTATTTGTATATCTCCCCATGCTACTCGCCTGGTGCCACCGTCACTGTGCATCTTTCCTCCCTGTCCCTTAAGATGCTGGGGTCATCACAGTGGCATCTATCTGCATCTAGGAAGTTACATTAATTTTGACAAAATGGGAGCTCTTTTGGAGCTAATTCATCATCCAGCTGTTCATTGAAAGAAATCATAATTAGGGATAGTACTGGCCTGTGAGTGGCTCCCAGGAAAATAGAATCAGAGTATAAGAGGGTCTGATTAGGACTGAATGTCTTTAGACCAGGTTATCAACCCTGGCTGCACATTATCCTGATTTAGATAGCCAGTAAATACACACACACACACGCACACACACACCCAGTGCCCAGAGTATGGAGTTTTAACCCGTGGAATAGGATGGAACTTTCTAGAAGGATCTGGTTATCAGAGTCCAAATATCTGTGGGATTAAGCAGTGTTCTCCTATCTGTGTCCTGGGAAATAACAGCTAGAAATGTCCCTGACGTGTGAAACGCCTTGGGTGACTGTCTTTGTTATGGGAGATGGAGCACACACGTGTGCACATTCGCGTGTGCCGTGCCCTGAGAGGTCCTGCCATTGAGAAGTCTGCTGAACTTTGTAATCAAACAGAAGACCCCAAATAATGAGAATATAAGGAAAATAAAATGGAAAGATACGATATAGGCATATCAGATAACTACTTTAGAAGCGGGAATCAGGAAGGACCTACCTTAGGGGGTAATATTTTGACCAGGGCCTGAATGACAGGATCCACTGGCTGAGCAAAGATCCTGAGGAAGAACCTTCAGAGAGGAGTGAACAGCCCTAAGAATGGAGCGTGGCTTCTGCACAGAGGTCCAGTGTGGCTCAAACATAAGGGAGGATTTTGCCAAAGACTGTGTATGTTTGATAAGGAGTTTGGATTTTGTTCCAAGAAATAGCGAGGGTGACATGGTTTGATTTACCTTTAAAAATCTTACTGAGCCCTGGCTGGTGTGGCTCATTTGGTTGGTGCTTCATCCTATGGACCGAAAGGTTGCAGGTTCTGTTCCCAGTCAGGACACATGCCTGGGTTGTGGGTTTGGTCCCTAGCTGGGGTGCATACGAAAGGCAACCTATTGATGTTTCTCTCCCTCTCTCTCATGTCCTCAGTGAGGATAAAAAAATCTTACTGATTGCTCAAAGGAGAAGAGACTTGGGATGGGGATGGGGATAGGGAACAGAAGAATAAAACAGTGAAACACCCAACCGGTTATTTTTTTATGTACTAGAAAATATTTTTGTGAATGCTGATAAAGGGATATTTGTGAAGTAGAAGTAAAAGTAGGCAAATGAAGAAACTCCATGGTATTTGTATTTCTAATGCATCTGCTTCTGCCTGTGTAATCTACATGAGGTTGACCTTATTTGTTGATCCAGTTTTGGTAAGATGTAAGAGAGCCTGAAAAAGGTAGCACCATCATCCCTTATTTTGGGTCTACATTTGCTGATTGTTAAAGTTAAATAAAAGAAGCCGTATGAGGAGGAAGAGAAACAAATACACAATTTTGAGAACAAGCTCTGCTTCATCCTAACTTTTTCCGATATGAAGCCTTACATTGTATCATGTAGGAGAAAACAAAAGTTGCTCAGGTGTTAGGTGCTATAGTACGTGGGTTTTGCAGGTGAGCCATGTGTTAGGTAGATGCGTCCTTATGTTGTGGAGGGAACATAGCTCCTGATATTACTGTGTGATAGTTCTACCAAATGCCAGTTTCTTGTTTGTTTATTCCCCCACCTGTCTGACCTTTAATTTCCCCAAGGTCTTTCTAGTTTTCTCAAGGTCTTTCTAGTTTTCAAGGTCTTTCTAGTTTTCAAATTCTAGAGTCTATAAGTTTAATCACAGGTCTTTCCAAATTGTTGTTGCTTCCAGTTTCCCTTCACAGTTTTTAATGTGCTTACCCAGCAGTGTGATGAAGTTTAACAACCTGATACTCGAGTATAGTTCTGACTTGAAGGTTGGGTGACACAATTGTTTATGGTAATGAGTAAGATGAGAAAGTGAATCAGCAGAGATGTCATAACCTTACTCGTCCATCAGTGATGTGAGCAGCTTTGCTGATCATGGTTTTTGACTTCTGGAAGATTTTCTCATTTTTAAACATTGTGCTAAATTCACTACATTTTAAGTTTAATCTGCACAGTATAGAAACACACTTTATTGAAGATATCGTAGTTAAAAGCTGGATTAATGGGGATGGTGGAATTTAAACTACCCTGAATATAAAGAAAACTTTAGGCGATAGTCATTTCTGTGGATGGAGAGGCATTACAACATAACTGCTGATCTGATTTTCTTAAAGACATCGTTATAGTAAAAAAGCAACCCAGACATTGCTCATCGATATTCAGCGTGACAAGGTGAAGTGAATATACTCTGGGTGCAATGACTTCCTTCTTTCCCTCCCTCTAGGGTTTCTCGGGAAATGCCAACGCAGATAGCGTTGTGCAGTACAGACTCCAGCCTTCTCTCAAAGCCCGGTTTCTGCGCTTCATCCCTCTGGAGTGGAACCCCAAGGGCAGGATTGGAATGCGAATCGAGGTGTTTGGATGTGCATATAGTAAGTGATTGTTTACCTAACACACTGAAAGATGTATCAAAGGAGATGATTTAAAAGCCGAACTCCATGCAGAAATTGACTGTATAAATATGTAAAGAGAGATAAAATTGAATGGTTTTTGTGGAAAGCTTTTTGTGTGCCCATACATGCCAATAGACAAATCAGAAATGAAAGCATTTTTAAAATGCTTTCACATTTTAAATCAGAAATGGAAGCATTTTATGGATAGACAAATCCATATAGAGATAGGTAAGTACAGATAACGTGTTTGTAGACATATGCGAACCCATTGATCCAAATCTAATATTATTGGCTAGATCCTAACTCTCAAATATTAGAGCTTCTCCCCCACTGGAATATATTTGGATGTTTCATTTGGGCACCCCGAGTTTCATAAAAGAGACACTGTTCTGTTCAGTATACGCAGTGATCTTTAGGAGGCCAAAGAATGTTTTTTTCCTCTAGCCTAAAAATAATACACCCTGCAACTCACTCATGACATGCTCTCAGCATAAATTCATAGAAAAGGTAAAGACCTCTGCCAGAATATAATTTGTGTTTGAAATACTTTCACATAAAAAAGGGTAGAAACCACAGATTTCACTTAGTCTCCTCTTAATGAAGCATTTTTATTACATCTTTTTGTGGGGCAGGGACCTAAGCGTTATTGATAGCCCACCTCAAGCCTCACCATCCTGTTGACGCTCTTTTATTCTAGAACAGTGAGTTGGTAAATGGGATCTGCAATCATCAGATGAGCAGCCTGAGGTTGGGAGAGAGTCAGTGATTTGCCCCGAGTCTCACAACTAGTGCACGGGAGAATCGGAGAAGAATCCAGGACTGTTCGCTTCCACTGCATCATTAGTCCTCCAGTAAACCTTATTATTTTAGCCACTGAAGCTTTCTTTACACATTGATGCCACGCTGCCATGTCAGTTAAGTTAGGTTCTGGTTCACTTCATTTAAGTACATGCAAGGCAGGCATGTCACACAGAGGGCAGACACCTGGTTGCAGCTGTCTAACCTGTGTCAGACAGAGAACCTGTTGTACAGATTTCACGGGTTCCTGCGTTCTCAGTGACGTTTCCGGTGTCCCCTGCCACCAGCAAGCCTCTGGCCTTGCCAGGCCCTACAGGATAGTAATCATAGTATTGACCTCAAGAGTAATAATAAGAATAGCGATAGCGCTAATATTAATAGTATTAATTTTTATCATCTAAAAATAGCACATTTTTCTCGAGTGCTTATTATATGTCTTCACTATTTTGAGCAGTTGTTTATTATTAAAAAAAAAAGTCCAGATGAGTATCATTAGGGAACTACTCCATCCCCCCACTTTGCAAAGAGATGCATGCCTGGAAAGGAGGACCTGCTCAAGCTATACAGATGGGAAGGGACAGAGCTGGTGTGCAGCCGAGCTGCCAGACTCCAGAGCCCAAGCTCACGCTCGTGTCCCTCCGCCTGCCGAGTCCCGGTGCTCAGCCTCCGATGGCTTGCGTCTCATCCTCCACCCAACTTCCTGCCGGTTTTCTTGGCTTCAGCAACTCAGCATAGCTGCTCCCGTTATATGCTAGTTCCTCTCCACAATTGTCACACTTAAATGGAATCACCCCTGAAAAGTAGTCCCACCCCAAATTTCGATTTTGGAGCACTGAACCTAGTCTGTCTTATTTGTTTTTGGATTACAGAGTTTAACACAATGGACAGTTTGTACAACAAACTTCAAAATGCTTCATATTATAGTTACTTTCTCTACTTATTCAGAGCATCCACCTTGCAGAATATTTGTTTACCATGTAGCTAACAGTTAAGGAGCACCTACTCTGTGTCAGATATGGTCTTCGTAGATATTCTGATTTAATCCAAAAAAAAAACCACCATGTAATTGAGTCTTAAAAATGTTAAGCAATTTTCACAGTAGCACTTAGTACATGTTCAACCTAGGATGTGAATTATTCATTATTGATGCACCACTCGGACTGTTTCTGTGGAAGTAACTGCTGACGTACAGGTTCCTTTGAGTTCTCTGCTGCCGTGTGCTTAAAGATAACTCAAGCCTCCCCCCACTTTTATTGGTCTGAAACCCTGGGGGACATTCTTTTCACTGTGACTTCATTTGCTGTTTCTTGGAGTGAGCACAGCGCCCACGGGTTTGGTCAGCCTTCTTTTCTCATGGACCCGCGGTCAGAGAAGCAGTACCAGGAGCCCACATGACTTTAATGCAAACATGAACGCATATGGTAAAATGATTTGATGGGATTCACTGTAAAATGACTGTTGTATAATTTTGGCTAAAAGAAAAAGTAATAAGCTTAATGGGAAAATACTCTCACAGATTACCTAAAATGGCTTCAGAATGGGTTAGATGAGAGTGCTTTATGGGATCGTATTTGATCAAATTGACTTTAATTCCTCTATTACAACATAGTCACACTTGATAGCATCAGCCTTGTAGAATATTAATTTACTAAAACATGGCACTATATAAACATCATTTATTAAACACTTAATATGTGTCAGATACTATCCTTTCTGGGCATTTTCTGATTTACTCCTCACAATATAGTGAAGTAGAGCTTGAGTATTACCATTCCTTGCAGGAGTAAGAGAAGACAAGCAGATTGTTTGCTGAGTGAGACCTGTGGCTTGCTCTGGGCGTCCTGGTACAGAAATAGAAGGGACCACTGGCTTCCCCTTTCCTCAGGGAAAAGCTGCAGGTACTATCAGCACAGGAACACAGCTGCAAGACTTTGACATAGTCCAGACCTAGGATCAGACCGGATATTCTCCAGATATATGAGGCCATTCTCTTGCAATCCCTAAAAAAGGAAAGCGGTGTTGGGAGGGGGGCAGCATCTCTCTCCTGGGTCTGGTGGGTCCATGCTGGCAGTTCAGTGCGCCTTTATGACTGCGAGGAAGTCCTGGAGGGTTGCATGCAGCCCACTGCCTGTGCGTTTCAGGGCTCCAGACACGGCGGAAAGTGAACCTGAGAGAAATAAAGAAGCCTGTCCAGGATTACACAGCCTGTGTGAGATCTAAGATTTAAAATCAGATCCATCACTTTCTAAAGCCAGTGCTCTTGACGACTAGATAAATCATGCATGCATTCACCTTTTAAAGTATTTTTTGACACTTGTTGTTGAAAGAGAATTCTCATAGGTATTAGGTATAGGGAGAAATTCTAAAATAATATATATTTTTGAATAATATGGGAATTATTTTGTATATTATTTTTGCTTTCTAACATTAGGTTTATTAACAGTCCTTTCATTCTACACAGCAAAGTACAAACACAACATTATCTAAGTTGCTACAGAGTTACAAAATTCAAGACAGAAAATTTATAGTACTGACTGTACAATAAAAGCCAGGAGAAAACAATGTACACATGCCTGAGATAACCCACAAGACCGCCATGAATAACAGCCACAACAGGGGTCTGGCTCAGCTCGCCCACCATTGAGAGAGAGAGCGGGGAGAGAGGCAGGTGGAAGGCGGGTGGGTTCGCATGAGTACACGTGAAAACAGGACCACTTATGGCAACCGAAATGGAGTGTTTGACCCTTAGGTCAGAAGAGGCGATGTTATACAAATTGTACAAATTCATCGCAGATTTTTGTAGCATGAGTGTATGTTGCGTGTGAGGAATAAGTGATTGATAAATTGAGATTCATGTAGGAAAAATTACAGCAATAAATTTTGAATGAAACTAAGATGTGGACATTTCACATGGGCGGCTGGGAGGCTAGTGCAAAGCGGGGGAGGGGTGTACCCCAGTTAAGCAGAGGAGCGAGGGCTGCTGGAGGATCGGTTTGTGTTTGAGAACGGCCATTCAGACCGAAATGCAGGGTGCAGATGCGAGGCCGCAGCTCAGTTAGGAAGGGGACTTCTGAACTCACTTGTGAAGTGACAACAGAGCCTCAGACTGAAGGACAAGGATTCAGGAGAGAAGGTTCTTTGACTTGCATCAGGTTCAAAATATGCCGAGGACATCGAATCAAGAGAGCTCAGTCTTTGTATGTGAGGAACACTGAGTTATGAGATTTGAAGAACTCTCTGGAGGTGGTGCCATTTACTGGGAGGGGCCACCAGAGAATGAATGAGTTCCGAAAGGGCACAGGAGAGAGAATTAATTTCCTTGTTGACGCAATTGAATTGAAGTGCCTGTGAAATTGGAAGATTGGAACTCTAAGCCCTCTGGGTTGAAGATATATAATTTCAATCTATTTAAATATCATTTTTTTGTTATTAAATCATAACATTTCCACTTTTGACATTACTGTTAATAAAAACATGAAGTTCTGTGTTTGAATAACTACTTGTGTCTTTGAAGAGCAGAAATGCATTTCTATCCTAATTAAAGCAGGTTCTTTGTACCATTTTTCAAGTAGTGTGCATTTTTATGCCAGGCTGCCTGTGCTTCATACATGTGTTTGCTGAACCTAGAGGTAGAAGCTGGCCCTATACATTGCAAGGAGAGTGGCTGTTGTGAGCACCACACGTACTTTTATTACCCTCTATCCTGATGACTTAAAGCAGTAAGTTGTTAGGAAGGAGCATCAAGTGAATGGAAAATCCATATCAAAGAGGATGTTTTACTTTTATGTCAGTAAACGTGAAGCTGTTTCCTGAGTAATGAGAGAAGTAGGAGCTAAATTTTATGGGTTCAAAGGGAAAGCATGAATTTCAGATGCCTTAGCCATAGCACTGCAGAACATGTTTACAGACCTAGACAAGGATGTAGGTATGGAAATAACTTTTGGAAGAAAGAAAATGTTTGATGATAAAGAAATACTACTTTACTAAATGTCCCAGAGGAAAGTAAGCAAAGGCAGGGAAAGAAAGTATGTCTGAGATGTCCTTAGGAAGTGCCAATTAAGCCACAGGAGATAATGTTTTTTAATTAGGGATGAATTGCTGAGACAGTTGCCCTTAGTAAATTTTAAGTTTCTTGTCGCTAGTTCTTATGCAAACATCCTCATTTTGTAATCCATGATCATCCCTTCCTCATCCTCAACAGAATAAGAACATCCAACTGCCCAACCATACTGAACTAATTTTCATTTCTCTTACATGCCATGATTTTATGATTTTTCTAGACTGGGCTGTTTGGACTATGCCTCAGGGGATTGCCATACATCCAACTCTTCTTCTTCTACCCAGACTCAAGGGTGTCTGACCTGTGGCCCATGGGTCACAAGCAACCCAGGATGGCTATGAATGCAGCCCAAGACAAAATCGTAAATTTACTTAAAGCATTATGGCATTTTTTTTTGTGATTATGTGTCACAGTGTATTTAATGTGTGGCCTAAGACAACTCTTCTTCTTCCATTGTGTCCCAGAGATGCCAGAAGGTTGGACACCCAATAATCGCTTTACTCATCACCTTTTCTCCGCAGAGAAATCACTGTTTCTGACAACTCTGATACTCTGCATTTTGGTTAGAGGACGTTTCCACGCTCCTGGGACAGCCGGTCTGCTCCTAGTGACATCATGCTTACCTCACACTCTGCCATAATTGGATGGTCCGTTTTTGTTGTTAGTCTTCTGCCCAAATGAAGGAATGAAAGGAGGTGGCCCAGTGAGCCTTGGAAGGCTTTTCCCATCTTCTAAGCGGTATATGCAGCCTGGCAAAGCTCAGGCGTAGAATACACGGAGAACTGAGTGGGAGGATTGGAAGAGAAGAAATGTATAGAAGTCTTAAATTATGTGTATTGTTCAAATACAGAAAAATCTGCATTTTAAGAGAAAATCATGGATTCTATTTTGTAAATGGCACAAGTCAATAATTACAAAACTCATGTTAACTTTTTAAAAATAATGTGCATTTTATAATATAAAAAATATTGAAAATTGGGACTACTTACATCATTAGATTTCAGTTTATAAAACATATTAATAAGAAATATGAGAAACTGGCATGAGAACTAAATAGTTGCTTGGAAAAAAAAACCCTGATAGAGCGAGGTAAGAATCTTTTGTCTTTTCAGGATGCTAATATCTCATACCACATACCTGGTTTGGGGCAAAAACAGAACGCAGTAAGTCTGTTAGATTCACTGTAAAGAACAGTTATAATTGAATTCAATACCTGTTTTTTAAGCTACTTCCATGAGTTAACTGCTGAAATCTTGACTCAGGTAAATTAAATACAGTCCTTCCTCTCAGATTGTTCGTCAGCTAATACTATAGCTGAGCAATTCCATTTTATGTTGACATTTACAGCAAAGATAGATTCTGGTCAGCCTAAAATCAACGAGGGTAAATTCTCATTCTTTGCAAAGTTTATAGACTGAGGATTTTAATTTAATGATGAGTGAAGTTATGTCAAAAATAAAATAAGGTTAACTATTGTAATACCAGAAAATAAGGAAACTATGAAAAACTCATCAGAATTATGTCAGAAGAGCCAGCTGAGGAGGGTTTCACTGACCAAAGATGGAAATATGTTAGCATCAATAAGGATAGTTTCTGCGGTTTTGAAACATATTAAATATGTTTAAGTTCAAAATGATACCTAAAAAATCTCATGGGTCACTTCTGAGAGATATTAAGGAGCCAGCTCATTATTTTGAAAACTAATAAATAAAAAGAAAAAAAACATCAAACATTTATTCTATTTTCCTATGTAATCTATACCTCAAGGTAACCACATAGAAGACTAGAAGGAATTTCTCTTTTAAGATATATTCCAGGTAAGAAATAAAGAAAGAATAATAGAATTAGTATATGCCCACTTTACAATCCTAAGTATTGATAGACCAAGTCAATTCTTAGAAAAGCCCGTAAAAAGACAATTTGCTTTTCAGTACCAGTCACAGCAGAGTAGCTTTCATTGGACTGTCTTGCTGCCCGTAGTGCTTATAATTCCTGGATAAAATATATATTTAAAACGCTGCTTCAGGGCTGTGAAGTTCAACTGAAAACCAGCAGAAACTTGAGAAGACTTGATTTTTCAAAGAAGGAAAGCAAACTCCAGGAGATACATAGTTAGCTGACTTTGTCCTAAGAACACACCCCAGTTTGCAGGACATCATAATGCTTTTACGAGGCTGGGGAGACAGAGGTCAGAATTCAAGGTGGCCAGAGTGGCTAGAAATTTAGATTGGAATACTGAAAAGCAGGGAGTCAGAGAGGGAGAGACTCAACTTCTGCATGCAAATTTCCCTAAATCCTTGGATGATTCCTGAGCTGACTTGCCCCAGATGAGATACCAAGAACTCAGGGAAATCAGGAACGGGGGGACCAAGTCCTCAAGATTTCAGCATCTCAGTAGTGCTGAAAAGACCACCTTTGGTATTTAAGTCTAGCCAAGTTACAGGGACTTGTTAAACACCTGAGACCTTTAACTGAAAAAGCTGGAAAGGCATTGCCTTACGGAGTAAAGACCACATGAAGACCAGATGTTGTGCCCTAAGGCAAAGGACTGACCAAAACAGACCTGTCCCGACAGAGGTTGGAGCCTACCTTTCACTGGGTCCTGTGATCTGCCAGCAATTCAACTCCCTGAGGACCTCTTCCATTTACTTCCTGCCAGAACCGTCCCTCCCTCCCTGCCAGAACCGTCCCTGTCAACTCTCCTTACCTTCTCCCCCTCCCTAGTAGTCCTTCCCTGACCCTAGACATTTATATAGGTGGTCATCTACTCAGCTTAAACATCACTTCCTTCAGAGGTATCATCTCTGTTCAAATCTCTCATACAACCCTGTCCTTTTCCTTCATGCCCCACTTAAAATTTGTAATTATATATCTCTGCACATGGGATGAATCTCCTCTTTTCCTTCAGAGTGGAGGATCCACAAGGATAGCATGCGCTAGCTGTTGCAACACCAGCTCCTCCCGTAGGACCTGGTTTAGTACCTGTTTGTTACACGGATGAGTTAAGAAAAACATCTTATTAGCTACAGTATAAACCATAAGATTAATAAATATATAAAAATCACAAATTTATTATGTAGTAGCAATTGATTAAATGAAAAATATCTCTGAGATCATATGAGATTTTAAATGTTTGTTCTTATTGAATGATAATACAAATCTCAATAAATGTTGAGGCATTTTGATACTTCCATTTGATATCCACAGCTGTGTGTGTGTGTGTGTGTGTGTGTGTGTGTGTACATGATGAGTGGTTGGAATTATTCTCCACATATTCCATAAAGAAATTGAGAATAAGCATGTGACCTCTGTAATATTTATTACAAAACATGTAAGTAACAGAAATACAACTTATACCCGCCAATGACACACTCTACTGTCCTTGACATAGTACACGCTACTGATGTCGAATCTATTTAAAAGGCTAATTTAGACTGATATTTAAGGGGCAGCGATCATGTTTGTTCCCGTGACCTCCTGGAGTGTTGTCACTGACCTTAACTCGGGCTATTTAAAGCCATGATAGTAAAGTCACCTCTTCCCTGTGGTTATATGCAGCATTTGATCCTGTGTCTTCTTCCTTTTTATTGAATTAACTTTAGTTGTCTTAAACATAAGAGTCCCTTAAATCATTCTGTGTCCTTTTATGCTACTATGCAAAAATAGTATAACCTATTTCCTGTTGATTTCTCAAGTGCTTATTCTCTTCCCCATCTCCTCAAAACCCAGTTCAGTAATGCAGGTCTCGAGTGCCTATACATCATGCTCTTGCCTCAGTATTTCACTGTGTAATAGTTTAACGGTGACTTAGCCTGATTTATGTTTCTTTGAAGTCAAAATGGGACCTCTGTTTGTTCAGTAATTCATAGGTAGTAATTCCCAAATACGCAGCACGATCAGTGTTTAAGGCTGACGTCGTTTTTGGTCCGTAGCCCTCTCCAGCCATTGCACTCTTTTTCCATTTATATTTTTGACGTGATTTCCAAAGAATTAATAGGAGAAGACTCTCGCGTTTTTTTCTAAGAAGTCTTTCATGACCTTCAAATACAGTCAATTGTCTATTATTCAAGAAGTTGTTTTCCAGATTACTCATTTTCTATTCCAACTTTTTTATTTTAAGTTTCTGAGTCAACTGACCTCATCAATAATGTGATGATTCATAGTTAAATTCACAGAATCAGTTTCTCTCTGAAGCATCTTTCAGGGACAAGTGACTACCACCTGCACAATTTTCTGCAAGTATCGCCTACAGTAAAGAAAACATATTTATTTCAATGGTACAATTCAGTATGCAATGAGCTTATTCATTTTCAGAGACCAGGTTTCTGTCACCTTCTTGTGCCTCTTGTCAGAAAACCTTCATGCTGTTGTCTGCCCCAGGATCACTCAGGAGCCTGTACTCCTGGGTGTGGCTCAGGCAGAGCCCAGGATGCTGAATGTTTTTGGAGACCCCCAAGAGATTCTCCTCAGTGGATTCTAACACGGTGGGACCGTGGCACTCAATTTAAGCAACCATGCTTTTGGATGTGATTTTCTTAGTAATTCACTTGGAGGGTGAGGGAAACATTGCTTTTCAAATGGCAACCCCTCATCATTTCAGAAGCCTCAAACTTTTGGAGCAGGGATAGGATGCAGGGGTGAGGGGTGGAGGATGTGAAATATGCAGAGGTAGGAAAACCGTTTGCTGCTCATGGAGGTAAAGCCTTTCTGCATTTGAGATGACATTTTCTCTGAGGCTGAGGGGATTAACTCCTCTGGTACATGTTAGAAATCACCTGGGACCCAGTCCTGCTGCAGAAGCAAAGCTCCTTGGGGGAAAAAAAGTGCTTTGTTTTTGCATTGCTACGTCTTCCCCCTGGGTTCACAGAGAGCTCTCTATAAATATGCGCTTCAGGAAGAAGCACAGAACACACTTCAGCAATACCGCTTCTGACATTACTCCCTGAAAGAAATTTGAAAATGTTCTGTTGGTAAGCGCTGCATTCCACAGAAGATTGTATTTCTGAATCATGCAAGTAAAGCAGACCCTGCCTCTTTCCTGGGGTCACGGGGAGAATTTAATACGAGAGCAGGGCCCACAATCTTTGTGAGTCTCTTCTTTCTTTGATTCCTGCTATAAATGAGACGATTGGAGATGGAGGTATTCACTGAGGAGGATTCAGGTCACCGACAATTGCCATGGTAAGTCAGCTCAGGCATTCGCTGACAGGCAGAGAAAAAGCCACAGAACCCACAGATGGTTCACAGTCACTCTTGCTGTAAACCTGGCAGTGACATTGATAATTGAGCGTTACTCCTGCACTTCAGAAACTGATTATTTTTAAAGAGGCCACTTTTAAAAAATGAGTACACCAAATGTATTTATTAAACTTTTCTGTGCCTTTTTCCTTGCCCCTTGTTCTAATAATAAATAATGGTATTATCATTAGTAGTAGCTAACAGTCGTTGAATTCTAATTATGCAGATACACATTCAATCAACAATCCTATGAAGAGTATACTATGGTTATTCCCACATTACAGATGAGAAAACAGAGCAAAGAGGTTAAGTACCTTGCTGTGACAGAGAAAGTCATGCCCTGTCACCTGCAGATGAGTTGCATTACATGTCATGGGCACCTTGCAGATGTGATTGAAGTAAAGATTTCAAGATGGGGAGATTATCTTGGATGATCCAGGTGGGGCCACCATCACCACGAGGGTCCTCGTGAGAGAGGCAAGGGATCAGAGTCAGAGAAGGAGATGTGACTATGTCAGAATGACGTGCAGCTCGTTACTGGAAAATTCGCGTCCATGCCCCCACGTGGTGAGCCCAGGTATGACAGGGCTGTGTTAGCATTGACCGTAATCCGACTGTTAAAAATGTAGCCTCTGTTGATACTACTGAACAAACTTGCAATAAGGAAAATAACTCTCCTTTCCGTTAGATAGCATGTCCCCTCCTGCATCTTTGTACTATATAGGTCTTTTACTGTTACAAATTTTGTTAACTTCTGGCTTCTCAGTTTTCCTGTAGTCAGTTTTCTAAGACCTCTACTTTCTCCTATTTATACAACTAAACTATGTATGAAAGATTCTTTTCCCAAAAGTGTTTGACAAAAGACAGGAATAAATGTATTATTGACTATTATTGAATTTTAAATATAATATTATTTTGGATACTTATTAAGGTGTTTCTAAGTAAATAATTACTGAGTGAGAGTAATTTTATTAGTGGTACATACTCAGATATCCTATAGGTTAGATTTAATGTAAAGAAATGTTGAAAATCATCTGCACTTTTTCTTTTGTGAGACTGCTTTGTTTTAGCAGTGCTCTATTAAGAGTTCAAAATCTGAAAATCTTTGTGGAATAGTGAAAATAAATGCACTGTTACCAGTGATGGCTAAGACTTGAAATATTTCTTTCCCAATGATGTGAAGTCAAAGCATACTTTTTAAGTTAGCAGTGTTAAAAGTAAAATTTAAAAAAATGTAAAAACATGACTCTCATTCAAATACAGAAAAAACACTTATCAGAAATGTATTGGATTCATTAATGAAGGAATCAGAAGGATGGTAAAGCCAGTCCAGAGAAAATTCAAGAGACTGAGCGCACATGGGAATCCCGGAAAGAATGCTGGGTTATTGTTGCTAGATTAGGTACACAAACGGTTAATGTCAGTTAGGGCAATAACAAACCATAACCTTTGGGGATGTATTTTCTGTGGGATAGAAATCATTTGAATCATTACTGGAAAAAAATATCTACAAATTAACATGTTACCTAACAGAATGTAGCCCTAATCAGCAATGAATAGTAAAATCAGGCATTTATTAATTTTAGAATTAAGTAATCTTTCAACAGGGAGCTGTTAAAAATTGCTTAGTATGACATTAAAAGATGTGAAGTTCTGCCTTTGATTTATTTTCTAGTTTCTCCAATTTTTGTAAATAGTGGTAAAATCACTTTCAAAAGAGACTTTGTACCTCTCCCACCAACATTCGTTGAGTGAGTATTAGATGCTGATGATGATACATAGATTTCAAATTCTTTCTCTCTCTCAAAAGATTACTTACTTTTTCAGAGTTTCAGGTTTGTATATCCTCAACTTTATGTGTCATAACCTAGTGTTTTATGATTATTGTTTGAAACTGTATGCCTTTTACATATTAGATATATTTTATAAATAACTTTTAATAACAGTGACTTATATTAGAGCTATTCTATCAAAAGTGATACTGTTAGGAATCATCTGAATATTTTTCTTTTATGAGAATCCTTGTGTGTGTATATGTGCATGGAAATATATATATTCCAAAAGGTATCCAGCTGTGTAATATTCCGTATAGGACAATGACCCCACCGTCCACTTCAAAGTAGGCACCTTGGGACCTCACACAGTTCCCCCAGTTGCCATCAGCTACCCCACTGTATTTTCCTGAATCTTATTGATGTTCTGAAATGTCTTCCCTTTCAAAGGTGATTTTCACTTTGGGAAAAGCCAGAAATTGTAGAATGCCAAATCCGAGCTATAAGGGGCCAAGTCACTGGTTGATTTGATGTTTCACCAAAAAACTCTGCAGGAGACATGATTCATGAGCTGGCACGCTATCCTGATGAAGCTGCCAATCACCAGTTGCCCATAGCTGCCACCTTCTGCATCATCCAGATAGTTTCCATGGAGGAACATTCAAGTTTATCACAAAATTTGATGCAGATTCGTTGCTCTACTTGCTCAGTCATTCTGAATGTGACAGCCACACAGTGCACATGCTCACTCAACAGGGTCTACCACCCCCACTGAGTAGTAGTGAAGTCGTCATTGTTCACACATGTGCATTCTAGTCCACTCTCCTTGGCTGCCAGGTTACATCAATGTCGTGCAAACCATTCTCGTTATGTTAACAGTGGTTGGACTTTTTCCAGACAAATCTCATATATATTGCATGTGCGTAATTCTGTACTGATGGGGTGCGCATATTCTGAATTATGTTTGCTTGTGGAGATTCTTTTCCCATGCATGGAAAAGTGTAGCTCTGGGATTACATGTGAGCAAGGCCTCTGCGTAAAAAAAATCTCCCAAGATGGCATGTGTGGATCCATGTCCGTGGAGAAAGGAATTCATTGAAGGGAAATTTGGCTAAGATATTTTTTAAGATTTACTGCCTTGCTGAGTCTCTCACCCCTGGATTCAAGGGGCTTATGCTAATGAATGCCCCAGGATCTTTCCTGCCACAATGTTTACCTTCCTGGATAATCAGCCCACATATCTTCCCCCTTTTGATGTATCTTTACCACCTAGTTTAGATCCGCGTTCTGCGCATAGTTAATGAAGGCCATTCTGATGTGAATGTATCCTGAAACCTCTAATAAAAAGCCGGGCTAAACTACGCTCGAGGCCCTCTCCCACACAATAAGGGAAGGGTCTGTGGCCCTGGATTTCCTCTTCCATGTATGTCTCTGTGTGAGATTCATTCACGCGTTCGGTCACGGTCACCACGGATTTTGCAGGATGGAATCCGCAGCATTTACTTCCCCCCGCAAAGGGTGTTGTTCATGTGCATGTGCGTCTGTGATATGATTGTAGCCAGTTTGTTGATTCCCCTACTTCACTGCTTTCTGACTTTCAAGCCATTTTTCAAGGCCAGCCCCCTCATCCTACTTCCTTCTTCAGAGAGCTAAATTGCTGGCTGTCCCTGTAGTTTCCCAGCAATCCTCAGAGCTTCCATTCACAATAGTGAGGAGAGAATGTCTTGGGAGAATATCCAGGCCTCTTAGAATGAAATGTTCTAAGAATAATTCTCATCTGTGAGGATAAGAATTGGACTTAAGGACCATTGAGAGCAGAAGATTATTAATTATGACCTGCTTTAGCGCCAGGTTTCTACATCTGAGAACTGAGTTTCCCCACCTACCTTAACTAAAGTGATCCCAGTCTCCTTTTAACCTAAATCAGACTGCCTGTTTTAGTCTATAATCCTTTATGAAGTTATTTGCTTATTTGGTAATTATTGTCCATCTTCACTGAATGTAAGCCCCATCAGGGATGGCCCATGTTTGTGTCAATCACTCTTTTTAAGCATCCATCACAATGCCTCAGGTGTGATGAACTAAATAAATATTTGTTGAATGAATGCGTCAAATGAGTGTTATACCTGTGGAGTAAGAAGAAAACTGGTAAGAGAGAAAATGGCAAGTGGCTTCAGTGTAAGACATGAAACAATTAACCATTGCTTTATGCATCACTTGTCTGATGTGGTTTTACTATTCCATGTTACTGACGGGAATACTCCAGGCACAAAAGCTTTAGGTGCCACAAAAGGTTGGTATGACCATTCCAGTGTAATAGTAACAACAGTGAAGAAGATTAAAAAAAGGAAAAGAAAAGAAATAGTAGGCTAAACTAACACAGATGAAACCTTTCCTGGAAAAAAATTCTCTTGGTAGCTAGTTCCAAAAATAGACTTTATCTAAAATAAAATCATTATTATGATGGTTGCCTTTAAGCGATACATTGACTCAGAGATAACTGCATTGCTCCAACTGTGTCTGCATTTAAAGTCTGTCTTACTGGATTTTTTCTTAATTTATTGTAATCTAATAATCATAGAACACATTATTTGTACTTGACATAGAGTTATGTTTTTACCATGCACATTTATTCAACTATATAACAAGGAATAATTGTTTGGTTAACATTTTTCTTTCTACAGAATGCAATGTTTATTCATGTGCCCTTGGTGAATTCTTTATAAGCACATTAGCAAGATGTGGGGAAAAAAATCAAACCTCTGAAATTTCAAAAGATACCTGTATAAACTAGTTGAAAAAATTTGGGGGATGGTGAATACAAATGATTCACATTAAATATTATGGATAATCTGAGTGAAATGTATACTTGGGTATATAAGTGATTATAGTAATTTTCAAATGAAATAAGACAAGTAAACTGTAATGTCATTTCTTTGACTGGGAGAAGTCAGCTAGCCATTTGAAAAATAGCTTCATCTTTTATTGGGTTTTCTTAACCTCTTCATTTATTACATAAATGTGTTCTCAAGGGTAATTGCCTTAAAAAAAATCTTTGACTTGTGAAATGTAGAAAACACTGCTAGGCTTTTTGAGTGTTATCAGTTCTTCTTTGCGTTTCTTGTTCAGGGTGCAGCTGATTTTGACAGATGAACTGTTATGCTGCTGGTATAACATGACATCTTTTTTCAGATGAGCTGAACAAAAGTGATCTTGACAAGGAGTAGATAAGACACTGTCAGAAAGCTGAAAAAACATGTCAATGTCACAGTTATGACACAAATGCAACAGAACAGCCCTTATAATATCATTAAGTGAATGTCTTTTTAACGATGCCCTTGAGGGGACAGACAATAGCATTGCTCTTAAATGCTATTACTTAACCACAGAAAATAATAAAACAAAGCACAGAGGTCAGTTTCACATTTATCTGAAGTGGCATTTGATGAGTCTGATGTGTGCGTGTATTTGTAGGTGGAAGTCCTTTACATATGGCATGCATGAAAGAATTTTGAGATATCAAAACTGCTTTTTCAGGAGCTAAAAAAATCATTTAACTTCAGAATTTGAAGAACACCATTAAAATATTGATTGTGGAGTATGCAAAGTGGTTTTATGGATATTGATTATTATCATTTTTCTGATTTTTTTTATGGAATGGGAAAGCACAGGCTTTAATAACATAAGAGAAAATTAGAAGTACATTTTAAAATGAATTTTGTTAAAAGGTTAAACACTAAAATAGAATAAATACCAGGTATCAAGAGGGAACTAGACCTGTGGTGGTTTTATTTTCCTTTATTATGGCTGGCTTGGAGCTGAACTATACTTGTGTGTATATGTGTATAAGGCTTTCTCTGTACACAGATGTTTAAAATGCTTAATGAAAAGCATATTTATCCTAGAACAACTTCTACTATTTTTGTCTCTAGGGTCAGAGGTGGTCGATTTTGATGGAAGAAGTTCTCTCCTCTACAGATTTGATCAAAAATCCCTGAGCCCAATAAAGGATATTATTTCTTTGAAATTTAAAACCATGCAGAGTGATGGGATTCTACTCCACAGGGAAGGGCAGAATGGAGATCACATCACACTGGAATTACGAAGAGGAAAACTGTTTTTACTTATTAATTCAGGTAAAATTATTTGGTGAAATGATTGAAAATCTGGTCATTTAGATATCACTTCAGTAACTTTATGCATTCATACCTTATCTTATAAAAATTATGGTGCTTTATTTCCAGACTCAGGGCATATATATAAATATAATATACACACCAGTGTTGTATTTTCATTTAAAATGGTTCATATTTTGCAAATTGTAAAAGACCCTCGTTCAGGGATTTTTCTGCATAGTGCCAGTAGACCCACACAGCTATTTCCTAACATCATGAAGGAAGAGACAGGTCATTGAAAAGTGTTAAGGTAGCAAAAATAATGAGGTTGTAGCAAAGTAAAATTTATACTGAAAAGGAACATGTGATGGGAAATATTAAAAGACGTTAACAGTTGAAGAAATTACAGCAAGGTTGAGAGGATAGTGTATTCAAACTTCAGGTAAATCTGTACTCGTGTTTTGGATGGAATGCGTGGAAGGAGATTGTAATTATTATGAAAGATGTTGGCTCACGAAAGGGAAACCTTTTTTTGTTAGACTGGGAATAATGGCGCTACTTTTTTTCTCTCTTCTAAGGTGACGCTAAATTGCCCTCTCCCCACGCCCTGGTCAATCTCAGCCTGGGCAGCCTGCTGGATGACCAGCACTGGCACTCGGTGCTCATCCAGCTCTCAGGCCGGCAAGTCAACTTCACAGTGGACGAGCACAGGCGTCGCTTCCACGCCCAGGGAGAGTTCAGTTACCTGGAGCTCGATTATGAGGTGTGATGGCCATGTTTCCATTGATGCAGGCTTCAGGGTGTGTATGTGGGTTAGCCCAGCAAGTGCAAATAGACTGCTGAGGACCCCACTTGCAGAGTGAATCAAAGTCCTAGTGAGGTGTTTCCCCTACGTGATGTGGCTCACAGTAGCAGATTTGGGTGTATTCTACTTAGGCTTCATCTTTCTCACAATATGTTAATTTATTATTATAGAGAGAGATCAGCTTTTTTACCTGAGATGTGTAAACACAGAGTGTCACATGTAAAATCTCCGAGACGAGGTCTCATCACCACAAGCAAATGCAAACTGTGTTACATGATGTTTCTGTGTTATAGGGCACCCTCCACAGTGTAGATTTATTGGGAGGCGATAGCCGTGAATAGATGAATTAATTCGTTAGCAATCAGTGCAAATGCATAAATATCACTGTGTGCTAGAGATGTATAAAATAAAATGTGATTGTAATGTTACATTATTAAACAGATCAAGGTTTACCATGAATAGAAAAGTGTTCATATTCATCAACCAATACATATCAAATGTAGGTGTGATTAGCAACTTGTAAGGCTTATTAAACTCTAATGCAAATGAAAACTAAATGCGTTTAATTTATATACATTTGTTTTAAAATCTGTATCTTAATTTTTTTAAATGTCTCCATTTGAAATTAACAATATGGCAGTGTGGGTGATGAAAATTGATCTATGTGATGAGTACAGCTATAGTTGCTAATCATAATTATTTAAGCAGATTATCAGAAGATCACTAAACAATATTATTGATGCCATTTTTCTTTCTAAGATCAGCTTTGGAGGGATTTCAGCACCTGGGAAATCAGTGTCATTCCCGCATAAGAATTTTAATGGGTGTTTAGAAAATCTCTATTATAATGGAATGGATATCATTGATTTGGCCAAGCGACAAAAACCGCAGATCATCATTATGGTAAGAGAGTCTTCATTGAAGGAAGACTTTTCTTTTGCTCTTTAGTTTCTTTCATCAGATACTCCCTGACAAACTCTCCAAACAAGCACACTGCATTCTTGGAATCAGATAACATCCATGTAAACTTGTATTTTGCCATGGTCATTCATAACAAATGAAAGAAACTAATAGGCTGCTACAACATTGCATCTGCCAATCTGTCCCAATAGCAGTGTTGGTCAGGCTGCACTGTATTCTGATTCTATGTAAATACAGCACAATTTAAAGGTAACTGCATTTATTGTTCAGGGTTCAGTTGGGAAAGCAGCACCGCTGCGAGTGTTATGGACAAGGGATCTGTTTCAGGCCTTGGAGCTTAGCCGTCAGAGGAGCTGGAAGGTGGAGGCCCACTTTGGGGAGGGAGGTCTGTGAAGGAGAGCCAGGGTGAGCTGGGCCCAGCCTCTGCGGTCAGTCGTCCTTCCCTGTGCTCGGTCACACACCGCAGAACGGGAGACCAGGGCCAGCGTGTCACTTCTAACTCAGCTGTCATGCCAGCTCCCTTTTTGGCTAACTTTTAACCAGAACCTGGCAAAGGGACTCAGATAATGTGGTTTCCAACTTAACCAGCTTGATGATCAAAAAGTGCACACACATATCTGTTTGAATATGTTTCTTTAATTGTTTAAAATTCAATGATGTAAATGTACACCCATGTTGTATATGTAAATCCTAAAGCACCTCATAGGAATATTTATTGTTTACAAAATATTTTATTCCTAATGCACTATGTAAATTGATAGCATTTATATGAGTATAACACCCAGCAAAACTTTAAAATATTTATTTTTCATAATTGGGACAGTGATTTAAAAGGAAAATAAAATATTCTAGGTAGGTAGATGTGTGTGTGGGGTGTGTGTGTGTGTGTGTGTGTGTGTGTGTGTGTGTGTGTGTGATTGCAAAGTGAGCTTCCAGAAACTGCTCACACAACCAACACCTACTTTTCATTGGTAAGAGGGTTTGCTATCTGTATTTGGAAAATTTATTAAAGATTGTTTTCAGGAAAAAGAAAAACAAATTTATCTTCATTTCTGAAGCATATTAAGGAATATGCTTCATTCTTTCTAAATAAAGATTTTTAAAATCTTTAAATACATATTTTACTCTAAGAGCAAAATAAGTTTTCTTAGTATTTTTTAAAAAATTTATACAATCTAATGTATCCTAAAGATCTATTTTAAAACCATTAAATGAAAAATAATACATGTAAATCTGATGACAAAGGCATAATGATAAGAAAAAAAACAAAAATAGTTAAAAAAGGGAATGTAAGTAGTACATTGTACATCATGGTGTCCAACATAAAATCTACAGAAAAAAAAGGAAAAACTTAAAAAGGCAGAGGATCTGTAGACCATTCAGAGGAGAGCAAGTCCAAACAATCAACAAGTTCATGGAAAATGTTCAGGTTTTACTGTTAGGTACATGAAAGATAAATAAGAATGATCTATTACTTTGACATTTTTGTCACTAAATTTGTACAAATTTAGAAGGTCTGTAATACCTAATCCTGCCAAGAATGTGGGGAAAAGGTTATCCTCACTTATTACTAGTGGAAGTGTGGAGTACTTGAACTTTTTTCTTTTTTTTCTATTTTTACTTTTTGAGAAAGAAGCTGGAAATGCTTGCTGAAACATGTCAAACATGTAGGTACCTACAGTTCTGTATTTAGAACCTTCTTTGCACAGTCATTCATGGCAGCATTGCTGGGCGAGGAGAAGCCCGGAGACAAGTTCAGGTTAACAGCAAAACAATTGAGTAAAACTCTGAACATTCTCACAATAAAATTTTATGCAATCAATAAAAAGCAGGAATTAGCCTTATATCAGATAACTCAAAATGATTTCCACAAGATATGCTTTAGTGGCAAAATCGTGATGCAGTAAATGGCTCCTATTTTTGTAAACCAAATAATGCCCATTGTTAGGTACACGTATTCATCAACAGGCAGTTAAGTGTGCGTGTGTGTGTGTACACGTCGCCGAACATGTAACTGAAACTAGTTACATATGACTCAATGGGAACAGAGAAAATACAAAATACGGAAGGGAAAGCAGTAGCTCATTAATATTGGCTATCTTATGGGATAGATTAGAAGCCACAGGGAGTAAAGAGGTAAAGGGAGAGAAAAGGGAGAGACAAAAACAAGGAGTTGGCTTAAATTAATTTTGACTGAGTTCAGTTACATTGAGTTAGATGGCTTTGGGAAGGCTGAGAGATGAGAGAGAAAGATTTGCCTGATCATAATGCACTGCATTTGAAGAACCTTTAAGATGTGTGGCAAGAATTTGAATTTCCATGTTGATAGCAATTCTTTGTTTTAAATCGAGGATCACTTGAGATTGATAAATAGCCTTTGTGAATATTTCAGTTTCTATTACCGATGTGATGGGACTCATTCTTAAAGCTTTTTCTTTGACTCTGTCCTCAGGGAAATGTGTCGTTTTCTTGTTCACAAGCACAGTCTGTGCCTGTGACTTTCCTCAGCCACAGGAGCTACTTAGCACTGCCAGGCCCTTCCGGGGAGGATGGGGTTTCTGCTGCTTTCCAATTTCGAACCTGGAATAACGCAGGACTTCTGCTCTTCGGTGAACTACCGCTGCTTTCAGGGGGTCTCCTTCTCTTTCTTAATGACGGAAAGCTTAAGCTGAATGTCTACCAGCCAGGAAAATTATCCAGTGACATCATAGCAGGTAATAAGTGCATTCCTGTGGGCAAGGCATATGCTTCTGAAAGATTTCATTCTCTCTCTGTCCCTTGTCCATGAAGTTTTATGCATAACCAAAAATTAATATTTGTTTAATAAATGAATACTTGAGGTAATAAGATTATCAGTACTCTTCCTTAGAGGAACTTGATTCTAATTTCCTTTTAAATATGGCTCCACACTAGCAGTTCTTATTAACCCGAATGATACGTATGGGGGAATAGAAATTTCCTCCTATGATCCTCTTGCTCACTCCAGGTGAATCAACATATGCTCAGGGGATGTGTTTGGGTAAAAAGTGAAAGACTGTGAAATGGACCCCAAAGTTTACTGGATGTCTTCAGTGGAAAACTAGGCTGTGTCTAACACAGCTGTTAGTCTCCCCTGGTCTGCGAGAGAAAGGGGAGTCTTTCTTGGATCTGTATGTATATATTTATTACTGGTGCAAAACCTAAATACTAAGTCAAAGTAACTTTCTTGCTGATGTATTCTGTACAGAGAGGATGAAAAGATTCACGCAAAGGTCCTCGTTTGGACACCAAAAGGAATTCTCTCTACTTCCAGGCAATACGGTATCATTTTAATGATTTGAAGTAATATAATTAAGGAGACTATATGAGTGTCTGGAAAATTAATGTCTAATTTAGGTCAGTGCTTTGGGTAAAGGATATTTTTGTCTCTTCATTAAAATTATATAGATTATGACAAGGGATCTCCATCACATTTTCGTATATATGGAATAACATTTCAGCCAAGCCACTGGAGGTCACATTGGGGTAAATTGCTACATCAGTTTAATAAATGATCTTTAAAAAAATATAAAGTGCCATTGTACTACTCCTCTATATTAACTGTGCCCAAAATTAATAGCTTATGACTGGGAGAGGACAAAATGTTCAAATACAATCGGAAACTAAATATAAGAAAGATAAGTATACAAATTGAATCATATATGTGTAATCTTTATATATCTTTTTGTTGGTCATCTGTCACTGCAATTTAAATGTGGGAGCTAAAAGTTCAATATTAATTATAATTCTTGAGAGGTACTACGCTGTGACTTTTTAATGTAATACTCAAAATGTGGTAGGTCTGCTGGCTTGACAAAGGAAATAAATCAGTGTTATATTAATAATTAGTTGGTTCCCTAAATTGAGGGCCTAAAAATGTAAGCCTGCTATTAATATGTAGTTTATTGTGATTTATTTGACATCTTCAGAAGTGGTTCTATTCACAGCCTAATTTTCAACATTTTGAAGAAACTGCTTCCGAACAGTGTTTCTGTAGTAAGCCCCATGAAGCCAGTTCATTCCTAAACACTTTGCAGGCATGTATGTTTAATAAATCAGTAGGTGTACATCTATAAAGAATACCATGAATGATTTGGAAATCTCTAAATTAATGTTTAGACCCATGTACAATATAAACTATTATTATATCATATGACTTGGTAAGATTGTTTCCTAGCTAACAGTGAGCCTAGACTAAATAAGATTGTCAGTATAAAAAATTGTTATACTCCAGAAAACACAAGCAGGCCTTTGTTTACCAACTCTCCTACCCCATTTTCCAGTTTCTTTTAAAATACTAATTTTTATAAATTATAAAATATATAATACAAATTTGCTGGTTTAAGTGTGTTTGAAAGTGGACTATTTAAGTGGTAGTTGGATGAGTGGTCAGTTTGTTCTCTCACAGGGAAAGACTTTCCACCTGTGTTTCACATGTACAATTTTCAGTAATTAAATTAGTTGTCAGGATGTATTATAATGGTCTTTAAAAAGAATCAGTTACTTACTGGTAGATTAGAATCACATTACACTATATCTTTCCATTATAAAAGGATAGCTTGGTTTTTCTCAGCTACTGGAGATATAAATTACTAATTTTTTATGTCTTAAAACTCAAAGTTTTATCTTTTACATTGGAATAAAAATTAAATTGTGTTTAGGAAGACATACAATTCTGTGTGTCTGAATTTTCAGGCTACATTTTTAATTGATGTACAGTTTTGCAAATTGTCATTTGGAATTCTTTGAAAATATTATATCAGCCTATACCACTTTTGAAATATAAAAGCTATTATATTAATCCAAATCATAAAGCCTATTAGCAGTACTATAAAGTCCCTCATGACACAAAATATTTTCAATCTTTTTCACTTTTATAGATACCATCAATTTCTGAATGTTGACCTTGTATCTTGCTCCTTTGCTGAATTCATTTATTAGGTCAGGTAGTTTTTTGGTGGAGCCTATAGGGTTTTCTATGTATAATATCATATCGTCTGCAAATAAGGACAATTTTACTTCTTCCTTTCCAATTTGGATGCCTTTTATTTTTTTTTATCTGACCGCTGTGGCTAGGACCTTCAGTACTGTGTTGTATAACCATGGTGAAAGCGGGCACCCTTGTCTAGTTCCTGATCTAAGGGGAAAGCTTTTAGTTTTTGCCCGTTGAGTATGATGTTGGCAGTAGTTTTTTCCTACATGGCCTTTATTATGTTGAAGTATGCTCCCTCTATTCCCACTTTGCTGAGTGTTTTTTTATCATAAATTGGTGCTGTATTTTATCCGATGCTTTTTCTGCATCTATTGATATGATCATGTGACTTTTGTCTTTCATTTTATGTGACATATCACATTTTTTAAATATAATTACTTTATTGTCGTTCAATTGCAGTTGTCTGCATCCTCTCCCCTCCCCTCCCCCCACCCCCTCCAACCCCCTTGTTTCTGTCCACGTGTCCTCTATAGTGGTTCCTGAATATGTGACATATCACATTTATTGATTTGTGAATATTGTACCAGTCTTGCATCCCTGGAATAAATCCCACTTGATTATGGTGTATGATATTTTTAATGTATAGCTGAGTGTGGTTTGCTGATACTATGTTGAGGATTTTGGCATCTGTGTTCATCAGAGATATTGGTCTGTAACTTTCTTTCTTGTTATGTCTACCTAGTTTTGGAATTAGGATAATAGTGGCCTTGTAAAAAGAGTTTGGAAGTCTTCCTTCTTCTTGAATTTTTGGACTAGTTTGAGAAGGATAGGTGTTAGTTTTTCTTTGAACCATTGGTAAAATTCACCTGTGAAGGCATCTGGTCCAGGACTTTTGTCTGCTAGGAGTTTTTGATTACTGCTTCAGTTTCACTGGTTGTTATCAGTCTATTCAGGTTTTCTGCTTCTTTCTGGTTCAGTTTTGGAAGATTGTATGTTTATAGAAGTTTATTCGTTTTGCCCAGGTTGTCTAATTTCTTGGCATATGCCATAGTTTTTCATGGTAATTTCTTAAAGTCCTTTATATTTCTGTGGTATCAGCTGTTATTTCTCCTCTCTCATTCCTGATTTTATTTATTTGGGTCCTCTCTCTTTTTCTCTTAATGAATCTGGTTAAAGGTTCATCAATTTTGTTTATCTTTTCAAAGAACCAGCTCCTGGATTCATTTATCTTTTGGATTGTTTTTTAAGTCTCTATGTCATTTATTTCTGCTCTGATCTTGATTATTTCCTTCCTTATATTCACTCTGGGATTTGTTTATTGGTTTTCTAGTTCTCTTAGGTATAGGGTTAGCTTGTTTATTTGAGATTTTTCTGTCTTTTCTAGGTAGGCCTGTAACGCTCTGAACTTCCCTTCAGGACTGCCTGCACTGGGTCCCATAGGTTTTGGGTTGTTGTGTTTTTTCATTTGTTTCCAGGTACTTTCAAATTTTTTCTCTTGATCTTATTGTTAACCCATTCATTATTTAATAACATGGTATTTAGCCTCCATGTATTTGAATGGTTTTAAGTTTTTTTTTTTTTAGGTTGATTGCTAATTTCAAGCCACTGTGTTCCAAGAAAATGCTTGACATGATTTAAATTTTATTGAATTTGTTAAGACTTATGTTGTGTCCTACCATATGGTCTCTTTGGGAAAGATCCATGTTTACTTGAGAAGAATATATATTCTGTTGCTTTGGGATGAAACATTCTGTAAATGTCAATTAAATCCATTTGCTGTAGTGTGTCATTTAAGGTAGCTGTTGACTTGTTATTTTTTGTCTGAAAGATCTGTCCATTGGTGACAGTGGGGTATTAAAATCCCTTACAATGAGCCCCGGCTGGTGTAGCTCAGTGGATTGAGCGCGGGCTGGGAACCAGAGAGTCCTGGTTTGATTCCCAGTCAGGGCACATGCCTGGGTTGCGGGCCAGGTCCCCAGTGAGGGCCATGTGAGAGGCAACCATACATTGCTGTTTCTCTCCCTCTCTGTCTCCCTCCCTTCCCCTCTCTCTAAAAATAAATAAATAAAATCTTTAAAAAAATAAAAAATAAAATAAAATCCCTTACAATGACTGTATTGCTGTTGATCTCTTCCTTTGGATATAGGGATTTCTGGCACTGTTTCAGACCACTGAAAGACATTTGGAAATAGGCAAAATACTTCAGTTATTCCTTGAGTAATGGCCTCTGTCTAATTGACTTTTGCACCTTTGCAAAGAACCTACCCTATACAGCAGGCTTCCTTTTCTTTATACACCATATTCCCTGGATGCCTATTATCATCTTACAAGAGAATGATGGTGGCTAAGCCGTCACAATATTTCTGAGCAATTTAGGAGTGCAACCAGAAGATTGTGTACGAAGAGCAGATATAAAGCTTTTTCTTCCTGCTGTATTTTGAATGGTCACATACATGGTTTAGGCCTGAAAAAATGAGGAAGAGAGAGAGGGTGGGGGGGGGAGAGGGAAGAAAGAAGAGAAGAGGGAGAAGGAAGAAGAAGGGAAGGAGAAGAGGAAGAAGAGAGGAGAGGAAAGAAAGGAGGAGGGAGAGGAAAAGGAAGAGATTTCTGATTAAAAAATCCCATTCTCTGACTACCTATAATATACACTTCCATTTATTATTGCATTCTTCTGTTATTCCTGTTGGAACTGTCAATGCTTTCCACCCAAAGACCACAGTAATTACACCTGTAATCTAACAAATTGGGTTTATTGCTGTGGCAACAAGAACACACACCCTGGGAAACTGTTGGATTTTGGGTTGTGTTAGCTGATTTGGGAGAGGTTCCAAGGAAGTGGAGAATTGCTCTAGATTAAAAGCTGCCAGGAGGTGAGGGTGGTTGTATGAAGTAGGTATCTTTGTGAATTTTATCTACAAGGTTAGAGGAATGAAATAAGTCTAAAAAATTAAATCAGTTACCATTCGTATTATCCAGTTGAGAAGTTTGGTATTTCTGTGGTTTTCACAGAAACCTTACTTTTGTCTGCTTAGACAAGGTGACAAAGTAGATTTTGGGGGGTCCCATTTTATTATAGTCACACAGTGACTTTGTCTGATACTGACGTTCTGAGGTTACGTTCAACAAGAGGAACCAAGGCGTAGCTCTGGATGCTGGCCAACTGCTCACATCGCCAAGGCCTCCCTGAGAGTGGCAGGCCGGTTCGAGCTGTTAGCTGGTGCTTTTCTCTTTCTCAGTTAATTGTTTCATGTGAACAAAAAGGTAAAGAGACCACCTGACCGGCAGGCAGAGGAATGTGGGTTTTGGAATCAGTTTACCAGCTGAATGCTGCCCGGGGCGATTTGTTTATCTTCCTGGGGCCTCTTTGCCTCCATGGTTAAATGAGGAAATAATAGCAGTGTTGAAAAGTAAATGACACAATGCATGTAAAGCACACAGTAGCTGTTATGAATCATAGTTCAATAAAAATAAAACCACCGTTATTATTAGTGCGTTATTATGCCAACAACATCCCTCTCCTGCAAACTCAAAAATGATCAGTGGGGAGCAGTGCACTAGAATTAGCATTTAGTTACCTAACATCACGAACAAGAAAGAAACAGATTCTGTAATTCCTCCTCCTTTCCTGCTTTTGCAAGCTCTTCAAAGAGGCTCACTTCTCATCCCACCCAAAAATGGGAAGGAGTAATATATTTTAAAAAATAGAATCTGATTTTAAAATGATCCCTTCATTACGGAGAGTTAGGTGAAATGAATTAAACAAGTCCTTCATTATTTGAGTAATAAATCCATTGACAAGTAATAAATCCCCTCATCATCAGTGAATGATGTCTATCACCAGCGAGGCTTGAGAATAGCTTTCTGAAGGTTTCCCCACAAACACGCAGGACTTCATTGCCTGCTAGCTGGGTAGATAGGCACATTTAATTGTGTCAAACAACTGAGTGGGCTGTCTTCGAAGTCTGTTGTTCTTCATTTAAATTGGCTTCCATATGAACAAAAGAAGTTCCTGAGCCTGTGACTTAGGCCTGCTGGATGCCTAACCCAGCAGTCACCTGGGAGCACTGCTCCCCAGGGTGAACGGGTTCAGCACAGCACTTGTTGCCCAGGTGGGGCTAACAATGGAGAGGCAGCTGTAAGAAACGGCTATAGCAATGTCTAAACATGTGATCCAGTGGATCTGTATTTTATTGTCTTCTTTATTTAATTTTTTAGTTAATTCACTTTGAGTGAATTTTGTAAAAGCATCTGTCTCTAGTGGATCAGAAAAGAAAATATCCACCAACACAGGTAGTTTGAGAAGCCCTGTCCTGGACCAATGGAAGGTGGTAGGGGACAGGCAGTGGGGCAGGGAGAGAGGGATGCGTGCCCGCGACGCAAAACTCAATACAGGGACTTTCACTCAAAGTGTGTTCTCATAGAGGAAGCACTGGATGACTAATATGGGACATTTGATTTATTTCAGTCCAATCTCATACCATCAGGGACTCTGTAACTCTATTCAGCCGTCTATTTCAGAGTCTACTCTTAGAAAGTATGTCTAAAAGTATCTAACTTGCATTCTTTATTTTTCGGTTTTCAGGTCTTTCTCATTGTCTTTTACAAACCAAAACCAAGCTGGGTCTTTGAAATTCTTTTTGCTTCAGGGATGTAATGTGAAAATGAGCGTCGATGCCCAGGATGGAATTTGTGTTATATATCCTAAATGAGACCAGGGCAAAGAGCTTTATCACCTAAGGGAGCGTCTGTGCATTTTCTCTCTGAAAGCTTGTAAAGCTGGGGAAATAAATTACACATGATATCAGAAGAGTGACCCATGACCTTTGGGTTTAATAGAATACTTACATTTTTGTGTACTAATTTGATCTGCAGAATCATACAGAGTTGACTATTTAGTGGATATAAAGCTTACTGGTAAACCCACAACAGAGGTGATCTCAGTCCCACCTGCCTCTGAGTGTCCAGCCACAGAGCCCTGGTAGATGTGCTTCCGTGTAAGCGGGAAAGTCTGCACCCTCTCATGGAGTCACGGCACTGGGACTGCTCTAGGAGGGACCAGGGGCAATAAAAAACCCTTGATTTTTAGTTAATGCAATTTTCGATTGTGTATATAAGCTTGGAGACTACAGAACAATATTTTAAAATGAATAAAAACAACCACAATTTAACTTCATGCAAAAATTACTGTCTATTTTAGGAATATTTTCTTTCAATTCTTTCCCTTATTCATACAAAAATTAGAACTATAATTGGCATGGCATATAGAGAGTCGATTCTCATTATTCACAATAGTTATGTTCTATAAGGTTGGTGTGAACACCAAATTAACAAATGCTGAACAATTGCTCCTAGAGCACTCTGGTCACATTTTTGTCAACCAGTCATACATGGGTGATTCTGTTTAAAGACACCTTATTGTTTTTATTTGTACATATAAACATATGTATATATTTGATTCATTAACATGGAGGTCATGGCCAACAGCAGCATATGCCTGAATGAAGTGGACCTAACACGCATACGATGTGAAGGCGCAGCGTAGCCTTCATAGATGGAATTCCATCACTTTGCTCGAGGGCCTTTTAAACATTAAAATCACCAGCAAAAACACGAAAATATGAGAGAGCACGTTTACATTAGAGAGCTGAAACTAGAAGCATCGCCTTGTGTGACTTCAGCTGTACACACGTGCATCAGTCTCTGCTCTACTTCTGTGAATGACCTGAGAATGCCCCAAGTGTTGATTGTGGGGTTTCAAATAAATTATAGCAAGTAGGTGAATTTGCACAGATGGAACCTGCAAATTATGAGGATTAACTGGGGAAATACGGTTTTGCGTACTGCTTTATTTTTTAACTTTTCCTTATACTAGTAAACTTTTAGTATTCATTATAGTCTTTTCAAATATTTTGTAATGATTGAGTTGATATACTTTGCTCAGTATTCTATATTATAAAAAATGATTACATTCCAGTGTTCTAAAGCAGAAAAATCATTTTATCTATCTCTTCCCAAACCTCTCCCTTTAAAAGCTAAATTACGTGATAGAAGCTGAAAATTGGTCCATGCCGAGTAATCGAAAGATTTTAACCATTTAGGATGGTCTGAATTTGGAAATTTTGTTCTTTCTATTTAGGCCCTAAGAAAGGAAGGTAATAATGCACATTTTCGCCGTGGAGGGTGCTGATGCGCCACTTGCCTCCTTTTCCTCTCGTCCTTTTTCTTTCTCTTTAATAACAGGTGTGAGTGTTGTATTTGATTGAGTGGTGTACATGTTGCTGTTTCTCAACAACTGTTGATGCTGTTCACTGTTGAGACGTAACTTTTGTGGCTGATTTTATCTCCCCTAGGTGTTGGATTGAATGATGGGCAGTGGCATTCCGTCTCCTTATCTGCCAAAAGGAATCACCTGAGCGTGGTGGTGGATGGCCGGGCAGCCTCTGCTGCTGCCCTCCTGGGGCCTGAGCAGGTTTATTCAGGGGGCACCTATTATTTTGGAGGTAAGAGAAGAGGTGGGACCACATGGGCAATTGAACTGTATTTGCAGTCACTACCTCTGTGTCTTGGGGATGCCGTTGTGTTGTACCTGCATCCACACTGAGGAGTAATGTCTCCCTGTCTTTGAACATGGAAATGTTGAGTGGAGCAAGGTGACAGAGTACGACCTAAAATGTATTTATTTGAGGTGAACTTATGTTTACAGTTTCTACAATGAGATTGATTGAAATTAGGCCAACCTCTTCAGTTCTTACTTTCAGACTTTTATTTTCCTAATATTAAATGGTCCTTATATGTCTTTTTTTCTGATTTAATGGGCTGCTTTTATTGTAATATTTTCCTGATTGTGCCTCTTAGCATCTCTAGAGCATCCTTATTGCTTTCCTACTGCCCATTATAGAAGGGCAATATTATGCCAATGGACAGAATGATCTAACTTAATTAGCCATAGAAACCTCTTCTCATTGCTGAGTAATAATGCGATAATGGATGTGTTTGATGAAACTTGGGCAGCAGCCTTCAATGCCAGGCTGTTTCTCTTAGAGAACAACAAGTGAGTCATTTACTTGTCCAGTGGATGTTTGATTGAGCTAAAAGCTTGGAAAAGAAAGTTTGAAAATGGAAATGAATCTTTAGCACTGAAAATTAAAATAAAATGTTATTTGCCTTTAGAAAGGTAAAGTTGTAAAACTATTAGTAGTGAGATTTATTTCTAATCATGACTTGAGGTTTTTCTTATTGTTGTTATTTCAGTTTAATTTTAAAGATTTTATTTATTTAATTTTAGAGGGGGAGTGGGAGAAAAAGAAAGAGAAATATCAATGGGTTGCCTTTCATACGTGCCCCAACAGGGGACCAAACCCACTACCTAGGCACGTGCCCTGACCAGGAATCAAACTGGCAACCTTTTACTTTATGGGAGGACACCCAACCAACTGAGCCATACCAGTTAGGGCATATTGTTGTTTTAAATTTTAATTATTACTTCTGTTTAGAATCACTTTTTAATTTGGTGGAATTTTTACTATTCATCAATTATCCCCCTATGTCCTTCTCCGCCTCCCTTTACCCCAACCACGCCCCTTGACAGTCACCACACTGTTATTCATGTCCATGAGTTTTCCTCTTTTTCTTATTTTTTTGCCCCATCCCTTCACTCCCCTCATCAGTGGCGATGAACGGAGACTTGAGGTGGTGAACACACAATACGGTGTACCGATGAAGTGTCTTAGAATTGTGTGCCTGAAACCCACATAATTTTGTTACCCAGTATCTCTGCAATATATTCAATAAAAAGGAGAGAAATAAAATACAGATTCCTTTCTAAGAGTTGACAGGAAGCCCACAGATCATGAATCATTCACCTGATAGGAAGAACAACCAAGCAAACAAAACCCCTATGCAATCTATTACTGTGATTATGCCAACAATCTTAAATGATGCAAGTTCTTGGTTTACTACAAGAAATGTTTCTACATTTCTTTAAAAAATTCTTTTTTTTTAATTGATATTAGAGAGTGAGGAAGGAAGAGGAAGAAAGGGAGAGAGAAACACTGATTTGTTGTTCCACTTATTTATGCATTCATTGGTTGATACTTGCATGTACCCTGACGGGGGATCAAACCCGCAACCTTGGCACATTGGGACGACACTCTAACTCACTGAGCTACCTGGTCAGGGCAGATTTGTACACTTCTGAACCAAATTGTTTATAAAACCTGGTGGAATATATGACTGATTGTATGGTAATCCATAGGAACACATTCCTTTAAGGGATGTAAGATATAGACCAACTTAACCAAGAGCTTTTACTTCAAAGGAAAAGATTTTGAAGCACTAACAGATAAGGAAAAAAGCAAGCATATTGTCAAATGATGCAAAAAATGATTAAAATAATGGGCTGGATAAAAGTATAAATCATAAAAATAGAATCATCATTCTTAAAGTATTTTACGTCCATGTTCAGATTTAACGATGACTGCCTATTTTTTGTAGAAACTTTTATTGCTTTTATTCACACTCATAGTATTTTATGGTGAAATAGATCACATGTGCACTCTGTAATATTGTTTTTCTTATGATTCATATGATATACACCATTATATTTAAACAAACTTTGAATTTGTGAATAGTTTTAGATCTATCGAAAAATTGCAGAGACATGCCGGGACTTTTCTTACGCCCAGCTCCCTCCGTTCTTCACCTCTGACCCGATCTGCACAATTTAAAGAGTGCTAATTAATTTTGGAAGAACACACAACACATTCATTTCCCAGTGTGAGAAAGACAGTATCACCAACACCCATTTGTCCTTCCAGGATCCTATCCCTTCACTCCCCAGGGGAACACTGTCTTGATTTTGGGATCTATTTTTTATCTCTTTACGATTTGACATCTATCAAGGGGGTTCTAAGTTTTTGAACTGTGTACTGTGGAAGCTTCCACAGTAAATTTCCAACTTCAGCACTTTTTAAAAAATAACCAATCTTAAGTTTACTTAGGTATCTCCGTTTATTCAGTCATCTTCTCAGTTGGTACCCTTCCTTCAGTGCCAGAATACGTCTGACCTGGCATGAGGCTCCAGTCGCTATATATGTGGCCTGCAAACCCCAGCGCTCCCTAATGTTGTCCAGTGAGGGTCCGAAAGAAAGTAGAAGGGCTTTTGCTGTTCTGCCTCCTCCACCCAGCCTCATGCCTGTGGGACCTGGTAGAGGCGGCCCATAGCTCCAGAAGCCTGTTTAGGGCTGGAGGGCTGGGAATTCTGGATTCTGGGAATGGACTGGATAGTGGGGAGAAGGGTCCAAGTGGACACATCACCTTGCTTTGTTGCTGCATGAGGGCTAGACTAATGTTCCCTAAAATGCAGGACTGGCACAGGGGCCCTGATGGCTTGAGTGAGACTGGCAATGGGGTGACTGACGCTCCCCAGTTTTAGCACTGAAAGCTCAGAGTCCTGGGAACACCCCTCCCCCAGGGCAAACTGTGACAGATGGTCACCCTAGAAAACCTTCTGGTCTGTGTACATGAGAGTTCCCTTTATTACTAGGTGGCTTTACCTAGGTGGAATGCATTTCTTAGGTAGTTCATTCTTCAGCCTGTTTATCTTCAAGTAAATAAATATCCCATGTTCTGAGCCACTTCCCATCAGTTCTCAGCGAAGGGTCAGTCTGACCTGGCCTCAGTGCCCCACTGCGAAGGCGTGGTCTGTTCCAACAGCCTGGGGTGCATCTCCGTTCTGTGTCAGTCTTGGGAGTGACAGTCATGTTGGGAGAGTGGGCTGCTCCTGAACTTGCAGCGCTCTTCCTAATCCATGCCCAACTAGCCATCATTTTTTACTTTTTTTCGCTCTCTCCCTCAAATGTACGCTTTTCAAAAAGTCAGACTGCATTATGATCAGCTTTTTATCATTTATAAATTATGAATTTTAAATCTGGTCCTCCAGATTAATTTCAGTATATTTCCCTATGCAATCTTTGTGCTCTTGTCTAACACACTCTGTGGCAAGAGCTAGAGATACCAAACTGTGTGCAGAATTCACACACTCCTGCTTGTGTGGATCAAAATTACCCATCCACTGAACTGGCTGCATCACCATGGAGGCAAACCGACATCTCACTCTGGCTCAGTGACATACAGTGATAATTTATCTGTCATCCTTGTAGCTGTTTAATATGCTGACTGCCTCTAGTAATGGATCCATCCATTAATTCAGCATTAAGTATTTCCCAGAAATCTTCATATTTTAGAACTTTCATTTTAAATGGGTTCAGTGCTGAAATTCTCTCTGCTATTGCATTGCATTAACTTGTGGATGCCTGTTATCACAGACTAATGAGACTAACCTGCCTCGAACCCTTCTTTGTTCTTAGCTCTCTTGCTATTAATATTGTGGCTAGGAGTATGAAATGCCTCGTGGTATGAGGGTATGCTTTCTGTAAAGTTCCACGGCCTTTTCTTGTGACTACAAGTTTTCTTAGTTTTGTTTCCTACAGGCATGTTGCACCATTCAATTTATTTTGAAATAGTTTGAAATGTGTCAGGAAACACCATCTGGAGAAAAGGAGATTAGCAGAGCTGTTTATATTCCTGGCATATTGTAGTTGCCCCATATATTATTGAACTATTATCCTTTCTATTTTTATTTTAACATTCTTAATTGGTTAATAAGTCATCCAGAAGACATACAGAGATACGGCAACCATGTCCTATACCACAGAAGTAATTTGAACACTGAAGATGTGAGTTGTGCTGTGTGTTATAAAATGGCACTCGAGCTTTCATTACCTTTTCTTGATAAATTAAATGTGAAACTTCACTTTCTCCGTTGGTTAAAATTTAACATTTCAAGTGTCTGGTAACAGTTTTGAATATGAATCTGGCCTTGAATTGCCAAGTAAGTGCATTTTGTTAGGAAAATAAAGCAATAAAAGTAAATGTCCTCAGTCAAAATATTTAATTGTACAAGAAATTCCCAGGTAGAAAACTGGCATGAATTGTACAGAATTAGGAAGTTGCTGGTTCATTTCTTATTCTTTGAAATTGTAATCGTGGTTGACAACCGTAACGGCAAAGAAAGATGAATGAAAAATGCATAAGTGTAATATGTGTGTCCATACTCCATAAAATTATTTATTTCACTTGGATAGAGAAACACTTAGAACATCATTAAATCCCAGACAATAATGGTCAGTATTATAGTTCTTTGTTATTTAAATAATTAGTAACAGGTCTTAGATAAATGTTAGAAAAAAATCAATATAAAAACATTCTTTTATGAGGCAAAGTATAAATAAAACCGAACAATGAAATGTTTTCACATTAAGCCATTATGATTTGTTAAAATGCATGTATATATGGCTCTTGTATGTATATTAAAATAATGTATTTAATTAAATAGTTGGTAAGTTTATTTCAAGTTAATAGAACTTCTTTTCCAAAAGGTAGCCTTTTATTTTTTAAATTTTATTTATTTACTTTTAGAGAGAGGAGAAGGGAGGGAGAAAGAGAGGGACAAAGCAATGTGTGGTTGCCTCTCACATGGCCCTCCCTGGGGACCTGGCCTGCAACCCAGGCATGTGCCCCAACTGGGAATTGAACCGGGACCCTTCGGTTCCCAGCCCGCGCTCAATCCATTGAGCTACACCAGCCGGGCCCAAAAGGTAGCTTTAAATACAAAACTATTTCACCACTATTGATTTATTTATCTTTTCTTATCTACAGTGCACATTTTCATTCTTTCTATTCTTTTTGTGTCCCAAAAGACAAAGTCCCTGTATTTAAATTATATGTAATTTAATACTCCTGACCAGCATGTTTAGGATTCTGGGCTAACATATGCATAATTTTAAAATTTGACTCAAGTCAATGCCCTTGCACACAATTATTGTAACAGCAGTAATTTCCTATGAATCCTATGATAATAAAGAGAAATGCTTTGGTTGGTACCTGGCATTGGCTTAGGAATGGTACCTGTAATGGGCTTTTTTCTGCCTCTATTAATTTAATAAAATAATCAAATGCCTGTTTTATTTTTTTTAAATGAAATATTCTATGATACTGAATTCTTACTCATGATGTTATATCCTGGTTTTACTTTGTTTTGTGTTTATCAGGTTGTCCTGACAACAGCTTTGGATCCAAATGTAAAAATCCGCTTGGTGGATTTCAGGGATGTATGAGACACATTTCTGTCAGTGCCAAAGCGGTGGATCTGATTTCTGTTCAGCAGGGGTCCCTCGGGAACTTCAGTGACCTTCAGATAGATTCCTGTGGGATCACAGACAGGTAAGGACCGTCTCCTGTCATCAGATGTGTGGGGGCAGATTAAAATTTATATATAAAACAGACATTTTTCTCTCCTTTTTCCGATCATCATCTTTTCCATGGGAAATGAATTATCATATTCAGAGGAGATGTAAGAAAAATATACCGTTAGTTTTATATTTCATATTTGCAGTGATCAAATTTAGACAGAAAACCTGTGACCATGCTGTTTATATGGATACATGCCACCAGTTCATAAAAGATAACATTGATGCTGCTATAATCTTAGGTGGGTATAAATGTATCAAAATATATCACTAAATTCAATAGCTTAGGATGCTTGAACAGTCACATTGACCATAAGGCACCAACACATCAGAGCCCTATTTGGCCAGTCATCAAACTGTCTTTGCTCCCGGACGGCTGAGTAATGTTTTCGGAGGCGTAGAGGTTTAACTGGTCGCTGTGCTCCTAACGAGCACCCTCAGAAGCCCATGACTCCCTTCCCCGAGGGGATATAAGAGGAGCGTGTCCTACGGAAAAGTCTGGAGCTGTCGTGTGGCCGCGGTGCAAGGCTGCCCCAGCAGTTTCAGTCGGAACTCCGGTACAGGGCACGGCAGTGCCAGACTTAGGGGTTAACTGCAGAGGGCAAGCAACTTTTACAATGATGATTGATAGTTAATAATTTAAAAGTATTTTTAGGCATGGTCAACTTTAGCCAAATAATTTTTTTAGTCAGATTTTAGAAAACTATACCCTATAACAAACTTAGCCCCTGCCCTATAGTAGAGTCATATATTTTGAATAAATTCATAAATTCTGAGTTTTAAAAATAACTTTTTATTTGTAGGAAACATTTTTTGAAGACAAACACTTATCTATCCCTGTCTGATAGACCATTTACTCTTTCATTGTCTGTTGGTCCTATTTTGAACACTAATAGGTATTATGTCGTTAAAAAATTATAATCTTATTTAAAAATGAATTAGAAGGATGTCATTTCTTTTCTATGAATACACATTTGTTTATTTAACCATGTTAAATAAACAGGGTTAAACAGTTCTTTCTATAATAAAAGATGGTATATAAAGGGAGAATTTAGACAATAAACCTCAGTTGGCTTGATTTGGGGATTAAATGAGCTTTTCCATAGTTACAACTATACCAGCTCTGGAATCTTAATCCCAGTTTTGAGGAGGGCATTTAGCAAGGCTCCCTTTATCTGCTGCCTTGAGGTGGCTCACTCACAAAGACAGGGAGCCGCCCCTCTGACAGGTAACAGCCATCAGGGACCAGTGGGGTGGTTCAGTCATCCACCGTGAGTGACAGTCACATTGACCGGCTCAGACCGCAGGAAATTCTTTGGGTACAAGAAGGCCCGTACTTCTCCTCTGTGGTTGATTTGGAGCTGCTGTCTATACTTGAATCCATGTTGCCTGCTTTCTGGAGGTGCACACTTGTAAAATAGAGTAAGATACAGCACAATTGGAGAATATATGGTTTCAACATCACACCTTAAAAAGACTTCAGAAATAGTGAGCTAGTTATGCAGAAGTCTTGACTACACATTTTCTTAAACAAAAATCATCTCACAGCGACCTGAGCAATCTTAGAAAACTAGCAAGTTTTACATTTGTATAACTTTTAAATTTCCAAAGCTATCATTCTCTTATACTCATAAGAAAAAATGTATATAATCATCCTTTGGCATCTGTGGGAGGGTTGGGTCCAGTACCTCTGCAGATAACCAAAATCCGTGGGTGCTTGTAGAATGGTGTAGCATTTGTGTGTAACCTATGCATACCCCCCATGCTTTAAACCATCTCTAAATTACTTCAAGTAGCTAATACAATATAAATGCTGTGTAAATAGTTGTTGTACTATATAATTTGGGGACTAATGCCAAGGAAAAAAGTCTGTACGTGTTCAATACAGATGCAGCCATCATAGGCCAAACTGCATACTACACATCAGCAATGAGATAACTTTTCCCTCTGAATATTTTCCATCCCTGTTTGGTTGTATCCACGGATGCAGAACCAGTGGATACAGGGGGCTGACTCTATTAACTTATTTTGGTCTTATATGCTGTGCCCATTGACATAGCTTCCAAAGCATTACTAGAGTCTTTTAAAAATTGTGTACTAGCTATGCTAAGCACCTAACATGATTAGTATTTATTTATTGTTTATTTTATTTTTTATTTTAGAAGTTTTATTGAAATAGGAAGATGATAAACTGGAAAGGGATATGAGAGAAAGAAAAGAAGCGATTTGGCAGAGTATCAAAAATATTTTCCAATATTTTTCAAGCAGACGTCTAGATTCTAAGTCTTTTAGTATCTCTGAAGAGCAGTTGAGATGACAAATAAGAATATATGCACCTTTTAAAAGAGCATGTTCATGTTTGGAAATAATGAAATGAGAGACATGATTTTTTTTAAAAAATTGCAAAATACAAGAAAGTCTAAAGAAGTCATAAAATTGTCCATACCCTCATTATAGGTCATTCATTGTTATACAAACATTTTACATAGTTATCTTCACACACATGCATAAAATTTAAAAAATGCAGAATAAAAAAACTATTCCTATTCCAGTAATAGTTTATATTAATATATATTCATTTATCACAAAAGTATCTACAATCACTTAAAAGAGCATTATATATCTGTGAGAATTTTATTCAATTCACAAGTAAATCTTAATGATTTTAGAAATCTGTTGTATTTAAAATAACTTTACACTCTCCCTGAATTAGTATTTAAATTTGTATGTGTGAACATGTATAAAGCAGATGTTTGTGTATAAAGGATATAGAAATACATGTGGGAATGGCCTTACGGGTGTGTGAGTGTGTAAGAATGGTGTGGATGTGTGTACGTGTATGTGGGGGGGTTAATGCATGAGCAGTGGGTGATTGTATGGATACTTGTGCAAGGATGTAAGGAACTTTGGATATATGAGTGCGTTTATGAGTGTGTATGTATGTGTGAGACCATGCAATGACTACATTTTAAATTAGTTTTAAATTTATTAATATGTATTTAAATTAACCCTCACAAAACCCTTAGAACCTGTTCTGAGTTGTAGCTGTTCCCCATAAACACGGAAGGGGCTCGGAGAGGCTGGCCAGGACGGCGTGCCCACGAGGCAGAGCCCTGCGCCACTCTTGGCCGCGGTCCCAGGGAGGCCCTGCCTCACGCCCCTCGCTGCATAGGAGCGTTTACCGTGGTTACTGTTTAACTGCTGAAAACAAACACAAAACTTAACGGCTCAATAAATCTCAGTGAAAAATGGGAACATTAAAATATATTTTAGAATTTGACAGGAACTAAAATAGTGTAGTTCTTTTTTACTGGAATTAACTATAAATTAGATCAAAACTATACATAATGGTGTACATACATTTACACACATGTTCACACTCACACATATAGTCTGTCAACACATGTACACACTCATGTGCTCACCACACACATATCCAAAAGCTCCCTACCATGTATAATCCTTATGCACACACACTCTTTGTGCACACATCACGTCCCTCCTCACACATTAACCCGCATGCACACACACCATAGGCAGGCACACTCTCTCACACATACGGTCTCTACACACTCACTCATAAACTCGTAAGATCATTCCCAGACTTAATTACATGCACGCATCTTCCTTATACACAGTCACACTCATTTACACACACATACACATTTCCAAACCCTCCCTCGCCCCCTGTGGAAAGGCAGGGGAGGTGGCCCTGAGCCCAGGGAGTCTGGGAGGGGGGTGGCTGAGGGTGAGGGCAGGGCTGCGAAGGGAGCTGCCATCCTTGTCCATGTCCCTGTCCCTGTCCCTCTGTCTTGGCAGAAACCCAAGTGGGGCTGGGGTAGGGGTGACACTTGTCAGGGCATAGATACTTACCAGGTTGCCTGGAACCAAAGTACTTACTCAACAAAAGAAGTCGGACTGTCTTTTGCCATCAACTTTTGAAGAATATATGCCAATTGAGGACCGTCAGCATCTCAGCCCTGGCATCACCTACCCTCTCCTGACCGCAGTAAGGCAGAGGGTGTGGAGTGTCCCTGGTCTCCAGCGACAGCCGGGCTGCAGAGACTCCTGACAAGCTGAGGTCACTGGGTCACAACGTCCACCATGGCAACCTCTGCAGGCCTGGCACCTGGCCTTCGGCCCTCCATCATGCTGCCGCCCCAGCCTGCTCCTGCCACCCAGTCCCTGGGTGTGTGCCCTCTTCCCTCCAGGCTGGTCCTGGTCCCCCCAGGCCTCCACACTCCCCCTCCCCTTTCTGAGGAGTGCCTTAAGCCTGCCCTTGGTCCTAATCCCTTATGCTCACATGGAGTGTTTATTCGCCTGCTGGCCAAATGATCCGAAGATCATTTGTTACTCTGTCTCCTGAAATACTGAAGACATGGCTTGTTTGTTTGGAGGAGAAAGGGGATGGGCTTGTTCTTATCAATTTCATGGTTTTGAGGAGAATATGAGATTTGAATTCAAGTGGTCTCCGTTATCCTGGGACCCACAGACACCTACCTATTCAGTTTTCCTAAACGTGTAGGTTTTTACTTCAATGTCATTCATTCCAGCTGTGCTTTACATTATGTCCAGGTGTTTTGAAATTTACATAGGAATGGAGAAGGGATCAGGATAAACCAAAACTGTACCTGTCACTTCAGTTTTGGGAATGTTGATGTACGCGTTAGTTCAAGCTCATAAGCAATGCAAATAATGATGGAAAAGTCTGAGAAAAAGGCTAGAGAAAATGGGTTCATGGGTTGTTTTACTTTGTATTGGAATAACTGGGGAGGAGAAAAGTGTGCAATACCATTGTTTACAACATTTAGTGAGAATTAGTACTTCATTATACAATGTAGTTTCCTATAGGTTATACCTAGCAGTCAAACAAACCTATTATATCATGAATTTAAATAAAACCCACAATTCAGTCTTTCACATTGCAATAAAAATATGTGAAAAGTCACGTCTGACCAGCAATCAGGGAAAATGGATTCCTATCTTTTCGTAGCAGATCAGTGAGAACTAGCACATGGATGACAATACTTACGGGTTCATTCTTTAGAGTTTTAGGCATAGCCACGTGTGTCTCCCCTTCAGAGTGTGGCTTGAGGCCTGTGAAAGGACAGCTGCTCTGTCCCCTTCTAATCACCAACTAGGCTTGCTATTTTAATTTTTTAAAAATTTTCCTCTCCTAGATTATTATTGATTTGAAATGCTTAAAATATTAAATATATAGCAAAATATTCTTTGAATGAGTTCCTTTGAATCTATAAAATGCTAAAATATATTTAAACTTAATTGGCATTATTTATTTTTAAATTTTTTAAAAGGCAGGTTATAAAATGATATGAATGTTTTGCTTATATACACACATATCATACCCATATACAGTGTATATATACACACACATATATAAATACATGCTTATTTTTATATATTGAGATTATAAGTTATATGTCTTTTCTAGTGTTTCCTGAATTGTTTGATTTCTGTGCATTGGACATCTATTTTTTTATCAGGAAAAATCAGTAATATTATTTTCAGTTCATGTTGGGATAAATCCTATAAGCAAAACATGAAATTCCCACCTTTAGTTTTTTAAAGATTTATTTATTTTTTAGAGAGAGGGGAAGGGAGGGAGAAAGAGAGGGAGAGCAACATCAATGTGTGGTTGCTTCTCATGCACTCCCTACTGGGGACCTGGCCTGCAACCCAGGCGTGTGCCCTGACTGGGAATTGAACCAGCGACCCTTTGGCTCGCAGGATGGCACTCAATCCATTGAACCACACCGGCCAGGGCCCCATCTTTAGTTTTGATAAAGGAGATGGCAGAACTGCCATCACAAATATATTCTTGGCAGGTTTTGCAGTTAATTTATTTTTATATTTGGGATGAATGAGAACATTTAAAGCCTTGGACACAATGTATCGTTCAGTAATTTCATTCACTGTGCCCCAAGCCAAAAGGATATACCTACTACTTTCACTTAAAAAGTGGTTCAGTTTATGTCCTAACAATTCAGTAACTCTCTGAAAACTTTATATATACATTTTCATATTTTTATTTGCAATTAAAATTAAAAATTTTAATTAAAAACAATTGATTACTTAGTCATTGCACATGTTTACTGTTGGGTACTGTATAACTTTTCAAAGCGTGGGATCAGATCAGACACTGCCACTCATTTTCTGTTCAACGATGGTTTCACATGGTTCTTGTTTTTTATCAACTACTAAAAGTGCAGCTTGTTAAAGATATAGATGTATAGATATAAAGGTATAAAGACATTAAAAGGAACGTATTAGTATCTCGTGTTGAAATTGAACTACCTCGAACTAGTAAGTCACACAGTGTTTGACAGATGCTGAACATGCCTGTATGTCTCTTGAAAACTTAAATGTCCTGGGGGTCCCCTGTGGGTTCAGCTCAGCATGCTGGAGCACCCCTGCACAGCGCTGTGGGTTCAGCTCAGCGTGCTGGAGCACCCCTACACAGCACCGTGGGTTCAGCTCAGCGTACTGGAGCACCCCTACACAGCGCCGTGGGTTCAGCTCAGCGTGCTGGAGCACCCCTACACAGCACCGTGGGTTCAGCTCAGCGTGCTGGAGCACCCCTACACAGCGCTGTGGGTTCAGCTCAGCGTGCTGGAGCACCCCTACACAGCGAGCGCTTGGGATCTGTGCCTCTATCGTGCACCTTCCACGGTCCTGGATGTGGGCACCAGGTGAATGATGTCCCTTTGTCCCACTCCTTCTCTCCTTTCTTTTTTTCTTCCTTTAAATATTCAGTGTAGTAAGTCAATATTATTTTGCGATGTTATTTTGTGTAAGCTATTTATACCTCTGGCAACATATTGAATCAGTGTTGTGTTACTTAGGGAAAAGAAAGGGCTCTGAAAGAGTAAGACATGTTGAAAATTAAGCAGCCACAAGTGTCTGAGAATTGGTTGAAATCTGATGAATTTATTGATCTAAGGTTTAGTTCTGTGATTAAAGTGCTTTAATGACAGACTGAATAACCATTAGTCATGTTGAATTTACTCTTTATATTACGGTTGACATTCCCCTTGCACGTGACCATGGACAAATGATCAGTATTTTGTATCTCAAAGTGAAAAACAGTGATGGTGCCTGCACCTTCTTTCAGGTGTTTGCCCAACTACTGTGAGCACGGCGGCGGATGCTCCCAGTCCTGGAGCGCCTTTCACTGCGACTGTGCGGACACTGGCTACAGCGGCGCCACCTGCCACAACTGTAAGCTCGGCACCCCTGCTGCTCCCAGCCCCTCCCCTGTGTTCTTGTTCCGTGTCCTTGTCATTGCTGTGTGAATATATGACCATGTGTGTGCAACCACGTATTAGAACGAACACTCCTGAATTTTAGCATCCAGCTGATTTTTTTATTGTTGTTCAAGTACAGCTGTCTCCAGTTTCACCCCCCCACAGCGCCCCCACCCCACCCATCCCCACCTGCCACCCTTTAACCTACCCCCTTTGTCTTTGTCCATGTGTCCTTTATACACGCTCCTTGATGACCTTCCCCTATTTTCCCCCATTTTCCCTCTCCCCCCGCCCCTCTGGTTACTGTCAGTTTGTTCTTTATGTCAGTGTTTCTGGTTATATTTTGCTTGCTTGCTTGTTGTGTTGATTAGGTTCTACTTATAGGTGAGATCATGAAAGACAAATACCATATGATCTGATTGATTTCTAATTGTCCCGGAGCCTTTAGTTCTGGTCACCACCTTAGTAGGTGGGTACTCTTACTATCCCTCACGTACTCAGGAGGCAACAGAAAGAGATGAACCCCCTTACCCGAGGCTTCCGAAATGGCTGAGCCATAGCGAGGATGTGAGCACTTGCCGCTACGCCCCAGGGCCCGGGGTCGCAGCCAGCGCTCCTTTCTCGTATTGTGAGTTAAGCATTTGTTATGATGAGCATTTGTGTGTGTGTGAGAGACTCACGCTGTCCATTGTCCGGCTGTTTGGTGCCCATGATGGGCTCCCCAAGGGCGTTACTTACCATCATCATCCTCACCCCTCTTCACTGCATGCTGCTTTGTGCCCTGGCCAGACTTGGGATTGGAATCCTGGGCTTCTGGCCATTGGGGCTCTGCAAGGGGACTCTGAGAAGCCTTGTTCAGGGCCGCAGCCTGAGTCTTTCCTGGGCGTCAGCTTATGCATCGCCTCCTAAGATCAGGAAGGTTTGCTGTTTCTAAAGTCACATCTCACTGTCCTCAGAGGCCAAGATACTTGACCCAGGTCACCCAGTTAGCGAAGGGACAGTATATTTTAATCATCATCATCCCATGGTAGCAACTAACTCAAATCAGAAAGTTCAGTGAATGTATTTTGATTGACTGATTATTTGTCTTTAATTGTTGTCAATTACTAATTTTAAATATAAAGCCATAGCTCTGAGGAAAGAAACCAGATGATGAATAAATAAGATATTTTCATCTGTGGCCCCCAGTTTGACCTCATCATTGAGTTAGTTTATCAGATTCTGGAACAGGTAGTTTGATGAAGCTGAAGGTTTTTTGCCAATAACCATTGTGAGAAATGGGGCCAGGATGACAAGTTATTTACTAGTTACTGTGAAGCCAGCAATGTCTTCAGCATGAGTAGAGGGAGGGGCAGGGAAAGGGTCTTTTAAAAAGTCTTATTAAAAATAATATGTTGAACAGTCACGTTATAAAATGTCAAGCAATGTGCATGAAGCAAAAGTGTACTCTCAATTACCCTTATCCAGTTATGTGACCTTTCTAATATCCATCTGCACCCCAAAGCTATGCGTAGGTACTGCCAATATCTTTTAAGGAATTTGTGAACATAGGTATGTGCATTTAGATGAATACAAATTACCATTTTTACATGCCCACTTCACTGCACAGAGTACAGACGTGACTGGAAAGCGATCCCTGCTTATATTTTCATCTGTGTAATATGTAATAGAAAAAAATAAAACCATCAGCCTGTGGAGGAGTGGAAAAGTAATTTTGCATGATCTGAAATTTTGTAGCACTGAGCAAATCAGTTACATTATTTCTTATTTTCTAAAACTCTAACCTAATTTTCAAAAATTTAGAATAGATCAGGGAAGGACATTCAGGGATGATTTACTTCTCATTTCACAGAATAAGAAGCTTGATGGAAATTATCAGTACATTTGGCCAAGTATTCAGTGAGATTGTGTAGCATATATAGGTGTTAATATCAAAACTTGTGCATGGAAAATATATAATTTTATAATGAAAAACATCCAATTATGGATCAAAACACATTGAGTCCTCTTGGGGGAATATTTCATATAAATATTTCTCCTGCTTTGAATTTTAATTATCCTGAATTTTCGTTGGAGAACATTATAGAAAGTTTCTTTTATAAATGACTTTTTAAATTAATGATGAGCTTTGTACATCATATTTCTTTTATAAAAAAGGATTTTATTTATAGACAATTGCATGTGAGAAAGGAGAATACTTACAACATTATTCACTACTTTTCTACTGCATGTTATTGGCTGCCAGCAGATCGTCTAGATTACACCCTTGTGCTTCAGGTGGCAGGTTACACGGATGCTGAGTGGTCCATTTGGGTGGATGCCCAAAATTATACTTACAAGTGTTGTGCCATTTAAGACTCTTTTGTTGTTTCTTCCTAATGTAAAAATAAACTGAATTTTCATTTTCGCTAAGTACTCTCATACTCCTTTAGTAATAAAAACCTAATAGCATAAACTATAGCCTCATCCTTCCTTTTTTCTATCTAACCTGCTTTCATCCATATCAATTTTTTTAAAAAGAGAATAGTTTTATTTTAAAGTATGTTTTACCCTTTCTTCTGGTCAGTAATACACATACTAACTTTTAAAACTTGGAGTATTTTGTGTCCAAACTAAAATTTTAGAAATTCACTTTGTGCTGTTGCATTTAGGATGACCCCCTGTTTTACAGCTGTCTACGAGCAGTCGTGCGAGGCCTATAAGCACGGAGGAAACACGTCAGGGTTCTACTACGTGGACTCGGACGGGAGTGGCCCCCTCGCGCCGTTTCTGCTCTACTGCAACATGACCGGTGAGTTTATCGCCTCTCATTTCAGTGGTGATGTTGGCAAGGATGCTTTAAACGTAGCATTAAAATGAAGCAAGTAGGAAGCTGACCTGATTTGCAATTCGATTAAAGTATATGTTGTTCAGTAGAACTAATGTGAATCTTTAAAAGTAGTTCAATGATAGTGATTTAAAATGTTGTCATTATTTTCTGTATATGTGGTATGAGCATAGAACATCTAATAATGAACGTATCTCATTGAGTCCCCAAACAAAAACGATAGACTTCATTCTGTGAGATGGATGCATGTAAAAGTCTTTGTGAACATGAAGTTTCTTCTTGAATTCTTTATTTACATATACTTAAATAGGAATTGATAGTTGTGGAAAATATATTTGATTAAATTCAACATCTGTGAGTAAAAGAAAATAAAAAAATCAGTATATTACAAATAGAAGGAAATTTCCTTAATTTGTTAAAGAGTAGCCACAAAAAACCCTACAGCCTATCACACAGTTTATGGTAAAACGTTGGAAGCTGTGCCCTATTGCCAGCGTTACCACAAAGACGCCTGCCATTACCACGCTGTCCCCTGCTCCCGCGGACATCCTAGTCAGTGCAGTAAAGCAGGAGAAATGAATGAACGGTGTAAGGGCTGGAACGAAAGAACTAAGGTTCTCATTATTTGCAGATGTCCAGATTATGTATTGAGAATATTCTAAACAATCTACAGATGAACTGCTAAAATTTAGGGTGATTACTGGATACCAGTTGAAATGAAAATTAATTGATTTCTGCACATCAGCAATAAGCAATTAGAAAATGAAATTTTAGATTTTATTGTAGCATCAAAAATCTTGAATACATGGTAATAAATCTAATGAGAGTTGTGCAAAACTTCTACATAGATAAGTACAAAATGACCTTGAGATAAACTAAAATCCAAAGTAAATGGAGAAATAGATGTATCAAATTTTCATTGATTAGAGAACTCAATATGGTATAAATATCAATTTTTCCCAAGTAGCCACTGATTCAGTGCAAACCTAAATTAAAATTCCAGTGGAGTATTTGTCTGCTGGTTGGTGTAATTGTTTAGGTGAAAGCAAACAAGCAGCTTCTAAAATTTTTCAGCAGATTTGAAGGAACAAGAAGAACCAGATTTATCTTCAAGAATGAAGTTGAAGGACTCAACTCTGCCAGATGTAGACATTATACTGATGGGCTATGTAAAGCAGTGTGTGATTGGCACGAGGATAAACAGGCCGATGAAACAAAATAGAGGGAATCAAGATTCCTTTGCAAGCAGTGGTGCTGAGGAAAGTTGTATATAAATGTGGTGAAAAGGAAATCTTGATTCCTTCATCCTCCAGTGCAAAGAAATGGAATCTGGATGGAGTGTGCTATCCACTGTGGTAGCCATTGGTCAACAAGTGCCTGTTTAGATCCAGACCTAATTGAAACTGGTAAAACCAAGTGAATTGAAATAAATTTTACAAATGTAAATTAATTCATTAAAATAAGATTACATTAAGTGTCAGTTCCTTAGTCTCACGGGCCACATTTTAAGTGCTCGATAGCTACCTATCCCACCACTTCAGAAAGTTTACAGCGTCCTGCTCTGTCAGGAAGTGAGAAAAAGGAAACGTTACACTGAAGGTATTGGAGAGGTGGATTTACTGCTTAAAATCAGGCAGTGAATTTCTGGGGAAAGATCCTCCCAGGCGGAGGAAATAGAATTGCTAAGTGTCCCGAGAGGGGTGATCTCACCAGGTGTGTTCAAACCCAGCAACGTGTCCAGGGTGGCTGGCGAGCGGCGAGCAGTCAAGGGGTAGTGGGAGAGTCCAGCAGGGTGGGGGCAGAAAGGGAAGGATCACCAGCTCCACAGAACAATGTTGTGAAGTCTCTGGTTTTATTCTGAATGAGATGAGAAGACATCAGAGCATTTTAAACAATGGTGGATGCAACCTGATCTCCTTTAATAGGATCGTGATTGCTCCTGTGTTGGGAAATGCCTATTCAGGAGCTGGGGTAGAAGGAAGTCAAGAAACCATATACATATCATGGGTGCACACACACAGCATAAAATATATACAGGGATGGGCAGAAGTGAGTTTACAGTTGTGAGTACATGAAACACAGTTTATTCTTGTATTATTATCTATTAATTATTGCATTATTTTCCTACAAATAATTATAAACCTACTTTTGCCCACCCCTGTGTATCTATTTCTATCTATATAGGTGAATATCGATCATCTATCTATCTGTCTATTTATTTATCTATCAATCAAAAGAGTTGGGAAACCTGTTTGGAGACCAGTTACAGAAATGCAGGAATCCAGGTGTGAGCAGATGATGGTGGCTTGCACGGGGTAATAGCAGTGCAGATAAGGGAAGGAGGTATGGTTTTCTCTTTGAACGCATGGGAAGTGTGAGAAAACAAAAGGAGCCCAAAATAACACATTTTTGTCTTGGGCAACTGGAGTGGCTGAGTTGCTATTATTTGAGATATGGTCAGAAAGGTTTAAGGGGGGAGATCAATTCTACACCTTTTGAGCTTGAGATGTCTGTTACACATTCAGATGAGCTCCTGAGAAGGTGGTTGAATATGGGAGCCGCAGTTCCTTTGTGTTAATGTGTAATGCTAACTCAACACCAAAAAGACAAACAATGCAATTAAAAAATGGGCAAAGGACCTGAATAGACACTTCTCCAAGGGGGACACACAGATGGCCAATAGACATGTGAAAGGAGCCAGACGTCACTAATCATCAGAGAAATGCAAATTAAAACAACAATGAGATACCATTTCACACCTGTCAGAATGGCTATCATTAACAGGCTAATCATTAATAGGCTATCATTAAATTAACAAATAACAAGTGCTGGTGAGGATGTGGAGAAAGGGGAAACCTTTTGCACTGTTGGTGGGAATGCATATTGGTGCAGCCACTGTAGAAAGCAGTATGGAGATACCTCAAAAAATTGAAAATGGATTTGCCTTATGATCTAATGATTTCACTTCTGGAAATTTATCTGAAGAAACCTTAAACACTAAATCGAAAGAATATATACACCTCTGTGTTCATTGCAGTGTTATATACAATAGCCAAGATTTGGAAGCAGCTCAAGTGTCCATCAGTAGATGAGTGGATAAAACAGCTATCATTTATACAATGGAATACTACTTGGCCCCCCAAAAGAAGAAAATTTTACCCTTTGCGACAGTATGGAGGGACCTGGAGAACATTATGCTAAGTGAAATAAGCCGATCGGAGAAAGACAAATGCCATACGATTTCACTCATATGTGGAATCTAATGAAAAAACTGAAGAAACAAGGAAAATGGGACAGACTCACAGATAGAGAGCAGATGACAGCTTGGGGGTGTGGGGGGTTGGGGAGTGGCGGGATTGAGCCAGAAAGAAAAAGAACTCATAGACACGGACAACAGGGTGGTGATGTGGTGGGAGGGAGGCGGGTGAAGGTGGAAGAGGGCATAAGCTGGACAAATGCAAAATAAACCATAAAAAATAAAATAAAAACTTCAGTTGGAGGTAAAACCTATGAAAAACAGATTTGGGGAGAAATTACTGTAGAGTGTGTCTAGAGATGTTTTCATATAATGTGGTCGGTCAGGTGGCTTCTGTTTACTTTAGCGACCATTGAGGACACCGCCTGCCGTGGCTCCTGGCCGCTGCCACAGACAGCAGACTGCGCAGCTCATAAACAACGGAAAGTTATCTCCTGCAGTCTGGGAGACTGGAGAGGCCAAGGTCACGGTGGCGGAATGGCCGGCCGCAGGCCCTCTTCTGGTTGCTCACTCCTTCTTATGACCTCACACGTATTTCAATACCTTTCACCGTTACAACCTAAAAACACAAAGAAAACATCTTTTGGATGGATATGTTCCTAAATCATGTTAAAAATGGAAAATTCTTTCCAAACAGAGTGTTCTAACTCTAATTTTCAAATAGTCAGTCAGGATAATATGAATGCAAGCGCCTGTCGCTATTGAAATGTGGAGGAGTGCTCCAGTAAGCCACTGCTTTTCCTATAATGACAGAGTTTTGTATTCAGGGAGTTTCTCATGATCAAACATTGCATAAAGACGATTGTTTCAGTGGGGGCAGGGGGTGAAAGCCGGAGCAGTGGCTTTCAAACTTTCAGGAAAATGATACTTTGGTGGCTTACAGTCACCCTTCCCCACTGCCTGCTTGGTTTCACGGAGTCAGTAGGTTTCGGGACCCAGGCCTGGGGCTCCGCTCCGCTCACAAGCCCCCCCGCGTGAGTCTGAGCTGTGGGCTCCAGCGGCCTCTCAGTGAGCAGGCTGGAGAGGACGGGACTTACAATAAAATTACTTTTACTTCAGGGATTTCAATCACGAGGCCTTCTTAATAGCGATGAGAGTTAATAACGAACCGTCATTATTCAAATGCAGCCTTGCTTACATCGTTTGCTCCAGAATGTTCTTTCCTTTCATCTCACCGGCTTTCCTTGACACAGCACTTCCCACCTGCTGTCATGGACTGTGCGGCATCCATCACAGCACCCTCAGCGCTTAAGCGTGAAAGAACACGGGCCCCACAGCCGTGTTGCTTAGACAGCGTGTTTCCCTCCTCACAGTCCTCAGCCAGGAGTAGCAGTCGGTCTGAGGTAAATCAACTTCTTAATTATTCAGTTGCTTTACCTACAATTTATATTATTGGGAATATCCTCAGGGAGAGACACCAGTAGACCCAAACTGCCTTTCAATATTTTTTAGTGTATTTATTAATGGTAATAGGTTTTCTGCCTATTTCAGCTCTCTCTTCTCACTCATCTCCCTGTGTCTCCTTACCTCAACAATTCTCTTTGCATAAGGATCGTTTTCACCAAAAGACAATCCTGGCTCTTGCACAGACATAAAAATAAAAGCTAAAGAACACATTTTGAAGGCTTTCTGTAACACGTTAGTGATGCGGAAATTGGTGAGATGACCAGTTCAAGGGCGCCCCGCAGAACAGACGCACGCAGGTGCATGAGGCGCAGTGAAATGCGGGCGCAGATGGGGACGGACCTAGCTGGGGCTGAAGTGGAAGGGGGAAGTCAGCTGAACCTCTACCAGGTAGAATCTCCTTGTCTGTAGACAGGAATTATTTGTTGCAAGGAAACTTGCTTTCTAAGGAAAAAAAATCTGGAAGCCTGGGTTAAAGGATAATTAAATGTTAATATGTCTTGGAAGTAAGAGATAGTGAATTTCTCTAGAGAGATTTAAAGGCTTATCTCCCCGAGCAGCATTTGCTTACATTCTAACAGTGATAAAAACATAAGGATTTGTGTCCTCTCTCCTTTCTCATTTTATGGCAGAGAAAAGAGGTGCCAGCCATCCTCTACAAGCTCCATGTCTTAAAATTTTGGGGTTCCTCACTGGTGGTGCAGCTCTAGCATATGCAGGGGCCTATGGCATTCATTTTCATGGGCCTGTGGAAAAATGGGGTGTCGGGGATGGTTGCTGCTAAGGCCCCCAGCAGAAAGTCCCTGATCCAGAGATCTCCTGTGTTGTTAGCATTTGTCTGTATCTTTATTACCTACGTCTATGTCCAAGTAAATAGCTATATGAATATAGATACAATGTGTATATGGGGCAGGATAACTTGCAAGGAGGATAATAACATCTGATACCCTTCACAACTTCAGACTTAACCTTATTTTGCAGTTCTCATTTATCTGCAGTTTAGACTTATGAAACTGCTAAAAGGCAATGCAGGTCTCAGAGTCGGATCACCTGGAAGGTTGTGTTCTTGTCTGGACACTGTGTTGTTTTATTCATTTGTTCATGTCCTCATTTCCTTGACGTCTTCTTTTGAACGTTGTGCCAAGGCCCTGGGCCGTGTGCTGGAGATACTGTGGTTAGCAAGTCAGAAACTTAGAGCTTATGGATGCGAGGGAGAGGCCACGGATGAAGTGCAGACTGTGACATAGGATGCAGCACACGGCTGTGGGCTCCGGGTCCCTCGCTCAGAATCTGCGGCGGTTGGTTTCATCATCTCTGCCTTGCCCTGGGAACCTAGATTGTTTAATAAGCACGGCATCTGGTTCACTTCCTACTTTGTAGCACTTTTTATTGGAAAATAAGATCTCTTCCAGGAATGATCGTAATGTTGAAATTTCAGAATTTCAAAAGGAAACTTAGATACAAGCTGCCCTTTAACGGCTGTCATGCACTGTGGCCTGGAGTCTCTCACAGCAGCTTGAAAGACCTTTCAAACCCTGTGTTCATCGTGACCCAGTGCACACTCAACTATTGGGAAGTCCTTCTCAGAGTGACCCGAAAGGCAGAGAGACAAAGGTTCCTAGCAGGTTTATTGTCTTGCCCTTTTGGCAGCTGCTCAGCCAGAGTTGAACTTCATGCATGCCTTTGATTTGCCACAAGAAAAGATGAATCATTTTGCTGAACAATAAAAGCAGAGTCCAACAGCGGCTAGGCGAACAGATTTGCCTTGTTAATAACCTTAAACTTCTAACAGTGGAGGCTGAGTTGGGTCAGACTGTAGAACTTTAGACCTACTCCATGGCTTACTCTGTTCTGTGACTGTATTTTGCAAATGTAGAAACAGAAGCTCAGATTTCCTTGGACTTTGTGAAGGGCGCAGACCTATGCCACATCTGCCACTAAGATCTCCTGAAGGGTTCCACACCGCACTGCTGGCTGGCCGGCTGCCCCAGTGAACTTCATTATCTTATATACAATATCATGTCCTTCTCAAGGAAAGGGGTTTACTGATAAAGCTCTATACTGAGCTGAAAAGCAGGGCGAAATAAAAATAACTCTTGTTTCAGAAAAAATAATGATCCACACATAGAAGGCAATGTGGCTGATCTCATTTATGGAGCTGCCCTCGCTGTTCGAGCTTCTGAGGCCCAGGAGAGGCCTGAGAGTGGAATTTCTCATAGCGTACCTCTGTCTCGTGGTTGGGTTGTTGAACAATGTGGGTTTATTAGCTAAAAGGGGGGGGGTGAAATGTACCCACTGTTTTTCTCTAATTTGTAATGTTTCTGTAAAGTACAGAGAGTTGTGTGACTTAACTATACATATATACCAGGGTTTTGACAACTTCCAATCTGTTTCTTACCTGATAAATCAGACAACTTTTGATTAATCTGTTCTTGTGCCTACATAAAGCACAGTAAATATAATTTGAAGTCTTGCTGGAAAAATTGAAGGCTTGATACATTATGCCTACCTTCTGTTATAAACAATGTAGGACTTTTATTTCATCTAAATACTTCTGATAATCACTAGGATGGAAATGTTTGCAGACATTTTCAGGTGTTATTAGTGATAGTCTAGTATTTTTTGTGTTAGTTGAGTTGCTGGTGCTGGATCAGATGTGTTCAGTTCCAAAGAGTAACGTCTGTTGCATTGCATGCTGATGGAGATCACTTGATACCAGAATGAATATTTCAAATTTGATTTAAAAAAAGAGGCATATATGCATAATTGACTATTGTTTGAAGAGAGATAGGTACCATAAGCCATAAAATTTTGACTTTTATTTTACAGGTAACATGAATGATTTTTAAGACTACAAAAGTCATTGCTTATATTATGTAATTCAAAATATTTTGCAAATTCTGAGATCCCCCCTTTTTTTGCATTGTAACATCTCTGAATTTAGGGTGTATCATATCAGCACTCCACAGTGCTTAACAATTATAATAGGTAGTATTTTTTTCTTTCCTGAAGGCAATATAATGACATATGATGGTATATTTTTAAAAAGTAGAATACAAGATTTGATGAAATATACCACAAAAATTTAATAATCAGTTTTCTTAATGTTTTTCACCATAAATATTGTCTGGCTAAGTTATATGAAAAAGTAAAATAAAATCATAGCAAATGCATGGCTGCCACATAAATTTCAGGGAATAGAATCACTTTACTATAATTCAAAAATTTTTATACATTTTTTTTTATTAAATTTTAAGAGTCCTTTTGTGTTGATTCTACCTCTCAGAGAGGTTTATGACTAGAGAAGTTTGACTCAGATGAAAGGTGATTTTGATTTTCTTTATTTATTTTAACTTTTGCAGACTAGTGATGGTCTCCTCTCTTTCTTCCCCCATTTCTGCATCCAAGAAACTGCATGGACCATCATCCAGCACAATGGCTCCGAGTTAACAAGAGTGAGAAATACTCATCCGGAGAACCCATATGCTGGGTTTTTCGAGTACGTGGCCAGCCTGGAGCAACTCCAGGCCACCATAAGCCGTGCAGAGCACTGTGAACAGGAGCTGACCTACTATTGCAAGAAGTCACGGCTTGTAAATAAGCAAGGTAAGTAAACTGAGTCCTCTGTCCCCTACACACGTCACCCAGTGTCCTTTCCTTAACCAGCTCCGAGGGCTTTAATTCTGCCAAGGTGGTGGCATCTAACCGAAGAGGGTGGGTCTCCCTGTACATTCAGCAAATATGTCACAGACTGGTGGTCACAGAGGTGCTGTCGCCTGAAGAAAAGAACAAGGTCAATTTACACTGAGTTTTGTTCAAAGCCTTGATTGCCTTCGGAGTCCCTTCCTGGCCTTAATCTGGTGACTATACAGAAAAGGGCTTCATTCTGAAACTCGGTGAATTCACAGTGTTTACCTTATAAAGGGCAAGCGACACATACAGTTTGTTTTACTGTGGAAAAGAGCTAATAAAAATGTGACTTAGTTTTTCTGAAAATGACTATTCTCTGTGACTCTTTTTCATGGATTGTTGACAATGAGCCTCTGGGTATAATTGAAAATTAAAATAGGCCGCTAGAAAGCGAGTTTATTTAGCAGCTCAAGTAGGAGTTAGAAAACCATTTTAACTCTTTCTGTATTCTACTTTTAATATCCAGTCTGCTCCTAAGTTCTGTTTTTGGCTTTATGTTTGCTCTCTTTAGAACCTCTCATTATGCGAGGACATCTTGGGTCCGGCCAGTTCTGCCTTACTCTCGCTCCTCCTGACCTTTTTAAGTGACTGCAAGAGACTTCAGCTGGCCCCCCAGCTTGCTCCTTTCCATGCCTTCTAACCATCCAGTGTGTAATCCAAAACCCTAATCTTTCTGAAAAATAAAATAACCTTTAAGAAACACTGCTGCCATCGCGACACTTTTCTATTTAAAAATCTTCAGTGCCGCCCTGGCTGGTGTAGCTCAGTGGACTGAGCTCGGGCTTCGAACCAAAGGGTCACTGGTTCGATTCCCAGTCAGAGCATAGGCCTGGATTGCAGGCCGGGTGTCCAGTGGGGCACATGAGAGGCAACCACACATTGATGTTTCTCTCCCTCTCTTTCTCTTCCCCTTCCTCTCTCTCTAAAAGTAAATAAATAATCTAAAATATTAAAAAAAAACAAAAGCTTCAATGCCTTCCTGTCTCCCATCTGTCCACTACAGACTCTTCTGTCTGGACACCAGAACTGCATATTCTGGACCCACCTGCCTACGCAGCCTTCATGCCACTTCCCAACCCTGTTTTCTAGCAGAAATATTCTAGTGGGTGTATTATTCCTTAGAAGTCAGAGACGATTCTAAGACATCAGCACAATGAAGCCACTTGGTTGGCGTTAACTCCTATTTGTTGCCATAAGAGAGGTTAGAGTTCTAGACAGAATAACAAGAATTTTAGAAGAAGTGTGTTTCATGTGTGGTTATCATATGTCATCTGGGTCATGCCGAAAAACTCTGAACTCTTGATATGACATTTGAATCTTTTGTTCCCAGTTAAGCACTTCTCCTATTTACTGTCCACCCACTTATCACAACCAGCTTGGTTTTCCCTCACGCCTGAGCTCCACCCCGCCTCCTCCTTTTCCTCCCTCCTCTTCCTCTTTTTGAGCAATGCTGTTCTTTTACTCCATCTTGCTGTTCTCTGCTGAAATCTCACACCCCTGAAACCTCAGTCCCACCTGAGACTCACCATCAGATATTTATGGTACCAAGAACACAGGGTCAGAGGTGGGAAGAGAGCTAAGCTCAACTTCCAGGTCTCTCGTCGATTAGGTATAGAACTTGGATGGTGGAATCTTTCTCAGTTTTTGCTTTCTCTTCTCTGAAGCGTGGCCAGTAGTGCCAGCCTCACAGAGGTGTGGCGATGATCAGGTATGTAACATGTACCCAGTGCACGCAGTGAGTTCCTCCTGCCCCCAGCTCTCTAGTGCATTGTAGTGATAGTTAACCTGCCAGTTTAGTGTGCAGCTGATTGTCCCTTATTGCTAAATATTGATCTTGGAGTCTAAAATATAGATAAGCAAATACGGAAGTATATTCTAAGAGAATGAGAACCACATTTGCAGATGGGGAATTGAGTGCTATGGGACACAATGAATTAAGTGGCTTAACTAGATGAAAGACAGTCATTAAAGTCACAAATGAGTCAAACTCTAAAAGAACCAGGAAACAAAGTCCCCAAGGGGTTAGCGAGCAAGCAGCACCCGGTGTAAAGGGGATGCCAGGGAGTTGCAGGATCACTCAGCTCATGGCCAGTGTTTCAGCCAGGCCTGATAGTGTCCAACCGAGAAAGTCGTGACCTCTAGAACGCCGGACCAGGGGAGGGTGATGCTCGTTACACACACAGATGTCCTCAGGTCCATGTCCCTAGAATTCATGTTGAATCGATTTGAGGTGGAAAAACTAAAACGAGAGAGAATAATTTGGATTTCGAGGTCAAATTAAGAAACATGTAGGGAGGAGCAAGTAGATGGTGTCAAACAGGTTAAAGGCACAATTTCCGATCTCAAGGCTGTGGCAGAGGTAAGTGATAGTGGTGCCCCCGTCGTGGATGAATGGAGTGGGCTGGGTGTGGAATCGTGTTTTCCGCAAGCTGTGGCGCTGCTGACTCGGCACATTAGAAGGTTGATCAGTGTGAACACAGAAGTCGTTTGGGATTTTATCTCTGGGAAGTGGAATGTTCTTCCATGATGATATTTTATCATTTTAATTTTTAACTTCTAAAATTTCTTATGATTTTCTTAATTCCTTTTATGCTTAAATTCTTTGGGCCATTTTTTAAAAAGCCTTGGATGGAACCAAAGGTATTTGGTACCATTAAACATTCAGTGGTTTTACTTTATAGGGGAGATAGGACATTTAGAGGTAAAAATATTATTTACTCCTTAGCAATGATGATTTATTTCTCTTTATGGGCACATAATATTTTAAGCAGTATATTGAAATATATCTGGTAAATGTTTTAAATAGGTTTCACCTTCTGTTGATGAATTAATTATGCAGTTTTAAGAATGAAGATTCTTGATATTGGTGTCTCCATGCATAACACAAGCCTTGTATTTTAAGGCACGGCTGGTCTCATACGTATAGTAGCGCTGGGGGCGAAGTTGCTGTGTCACTATGTCACAATGACTTACAATGAACATTGGTATTTGTAAGGGAGAAATTAGTACAAGTCCCAGATTTTTAGTGGGGCTGATGATAACTAAAAGATTTGAAAGTCAACAGAAGAATGATCAAGCACCTTTGAAGAGCTGACTGATTTGATCTCATATTCTTATGCCCTGATTCTCCAATGACTGCAATCAATCAATCTCTCTCTCTCTTTCTTCAAATGAGAGATTGCCTGCATGCCTTACCTTTTTTCCTCAAAATCCTGCCTAACTGTTCTGTCTATTCTTTGCTCTAGTTCCTTGACATCATGTTTAGTTTGAACTTTGAGAAGGAGCTGTTAGCTGAACATTCATCATAGAAAACAATGCATTTGGTTAAGGGAAACTTTGTTTTTGAATGTAGTGTTTGCTTCAGACATTAAGGTCTTTCAGTGTTGTTCTGTAGGCTCCATAAAAATAGCCAAGCCATTAAATAAAAGAAAAAAAATCCCTGTTTCCAAATCAATCTTAAATCATGACAAAGAAGTGCCATCGCATGTCTGATGTTTAATAGACAGCTACTGTATTTTAGCCAATACATACATTGAGATAAGTCATTGACTTTATATAACATTCTATAATGTTTTAATGGGCATTTTAGGATCTCAAATCAACTATATGTTAATTACTTTGGTTTATATTTTTATGCTAACTTGTTTCAAAAATCATTCTCAAATAAATTACATATGTGAACTACTCTCAATACATTTTTACTACTATGCCTGAATTAAATAGGAATTGCTGGTGTGTCTTTTCTACCCAAAGACACATGTATCAATCATTTAAGTCTATATAATAGGATTTTTTTTAAAAAGCTTTCTTCAGAAAATGCCATCAGTTACCATGTTTTTCCTATTTAATGTCTTTCTCTTTCTCCTTTTATTCTTTTTAATGATTTGGGAAGGAAGAGAATTATTCTGGGATGGAAGGCCGTGGGCATAAAGCAGATGCCGCATTTCTTGCACTTGTCTTTCAGATGGAACCCCTCTGAGCTGGTGGGTCGGAAGAACCAATGAGACGCAGACGTACTGGGGAGGCTCTTTGCCTGACCCTCAGAAGTGCGCCTGTGGACTGGAGGGGAACTGCGTGGATTCTCAGTATTACTGCAACTGCAATGCCGACCGGAACGAATGGTGATTTCCATATGATTTTCTTTTGCAAAACAAAGTTCATTTTTTAAACTGGATCACTCAACGTATAGAGAGCTAGGTAGATACTGAACATGTTAGCACAGGGAAGAAAATGAGATGAAAGTATGTTTTGATGAAATGCGTTACAGTCTTTATCCCAAATGTTAAGATCAATGGCTTTTTATTTCATTTTTTTTTTGTAATAGACTGTTCAGTCATGTACATTTTTTTTGTAATATGATGAAAGAGGCATCTGTTTCATGTTTCCTCTTCATCCTAAGTCAATTATTATTCTCTTTGAAAGGAAGTGTAATTAAGCATTCTATTATTCTCAAAATATATTTACAGCCAGTAATTTCTAAAGCACATTTTCTTAATAAGCTGCTTCTAAAACCTTTAAAAATGTAATATTAGAATTTCCCACAATTGTATGAACATGTAGCTTTTTTATTTCTTTAGGGGATGAATCATGCCCCAAAGAACTAATGTTCTGTTGTTGATCATACTTTGAAAGAGGAAATCTGTAACATTTTAGGGATTTGAAGATTGAGCTGCAAGTATTCTTTAAACAGAACAAAACTCTTAAGTATGTGTTTTCCTTTGAAAACTTAAAAATACATTTATTATGATTTTTACTAGACATGGAGTTGTACGTTGATTTTATTTGTGAAGTAAAAGTATTTTTACATTTTCATTTCACTTTTCAATATGCCACGTGCATGCTACATTACTGTGCACCCAGATCTGCATATAAGAATTATTAAAAAAATATTAATAGTCAATCAGGTTGTCAATACGATTGATTTGGTTACAGAATATACGTGAATTCCAGTAATCAGTTCCTGGTTAATGAAGCTCACACTTTGAATTGTGCGTTTCACTGGTTTATTTGGCACACATCGAGACTCTGCTGTGTCGGGAGCCAGGTCCCTTTGGAATGCTCCAGAGGAGACATCTGTGTGGTGTCACGGGTGTGCTTTCGTTATTCTGCGTTTGGTGTGAGGAGTGTCGTCTCCCTTACTCACACTCTGGTTTTTAAAAATGTGTACTCTCTCTTTTCTCACTACCTTTACAAAAAACACCTACACCGTAATATTGTATATTAAGATGTGGATAAAATATTCAAACAATGATTAACAGAAGGAAAAAACTAATCTATTCACCAATAACTCTCTTAATACCTCCATAACACTATTATTAATGAAAAATAATTTTCAAACATAAGATTTTGAAACTTTTTATATTAACTTCTGCTTATGGTGATATAGTTTTCATAGAAATAAATAACGTTCCCCCGAGAACATTTATAATCCCAGAAAAACTATTTATAAAAACAACTACTTGAAGTAAGTAGAGAACAACCAAATATAGGGAGAAATTGCTAAGGCTGGGAGCCTTTGACCCTTGGAAGACAGAAACTCTGGTGGGTGAGGTATGTTTATCTGCCTTTCCTTTGAGGGAAACAGTCAGCCCACATGACATGGGTGCTGGAACTCAAAGAGAGCACTAGCTAGGGGCAGGGACTGGGGAAGTCGGAGTACAGAGTTTGGGGCTGCCAGAATGGCTGGGTGTTCAGGGGAGAATGGAAATCCCAGGAAGGAGAAAACCTCCCGAGGACAGTCTGCACTCCCCTTGGGTCCTCGGCTGCCCCCTAACTACACGTGCACAGAGGTGATTTCTCAGCACCAAGTGGAGACTAACAGCTGGAAAAACTGAACAAGCTACACAGAAACTTCAGTATTTAGTACCAGAGGAGACACAACATCTCTGGAGTTTGTCTCCCTAATTGAGATGAGTGTGCTTTGTGAATCCCCTGGGTTTCCTATAACAGAAAGTCTGTGTCTTTACAGCAAAGGCTAAGATTGAAAACTAGAGCAAAACTGAATAGGCCCACCCTAAAGAAGTTTTAAAACCAGTGTCCACAATTTGTTGTGATAGGTGTGTAATTTAACTGCCTGTGGAAACAAAAATCGTTCAGAACAGTAACAGAATCCAGAGTCTCTACAGTATCATCCATAATGTCCAGAACAAGGTAACCATTACTGTATATAAAAAAAGAATAAACTTTGATTAAAAGGCTAGAAAATAAAAGCAGTTATTAGAAACAGATCCTGGGACATGATTGATTAGCAAGCAAAAACTCTAATATAGCAGGCAGCTATTATAAACATGCCCAAAATCTTAGATAAAAATAATTACAAGTGAACAGAGGATAAGCTAAGCAGATATGTGCAAACTATATCAAAGGAGAAAATGTAAATGTTAGAATAGGAAAGTACAACTGAAGTGAAAAATTCACTGGATGGACTTCAACTCAGGAGATTGCAGAAGAAATCTTCAGTGAACCTGAAGACAGATCAATAGACGTTATTAAACCTGAAGAACAACAACAAAAAGATTGAAAAAAAATTAACAAAACCTTCATGACGTTTGGAAAAATATTAATGATTTAAAGGGCAAGAAATTGGAGTCCTAGAAGGATAGGAAATAAAATAAGGCAAAAATATATTTGATGAAACAATGGCTGCAAATTTCTTAATTGTGTTCAGCAAATGTCTGTGGTAGCATGCCTCCAAGGTGGCCCTCGATGAGCTCCACGCTGCCTGTTATTCATTGTGTCATTACTGTCCTTGAAGGTCACCTGGACCTTTTGACTTGCTTCCAATGAATAGAATGTGGTAACGGTGATGAGGTATCACTTCCCAGATTAGATCACAAAAGACTGTGACTTCTGACTTGCATGCACCTCTTTCTTTGGCTCCTCTGGCTTTCTTGTTCTGATAAAGCAAACTGTCATGCTGTGATCTGTCCTGGGGAGAGGCCCATGTGGCGGAGAATCAAGAGTGGCCTTCAGCCAATGGCCAGTGAATAGCAGTCCAACAACTGACAAAGAGTACTGCCAACAACCGCTTGAGTGAGCTTGGAAGCGGATCCCTCCCCAGGCGGGCCCTGAGATGACTGCAGTCCTCACCCAAACTTTGATCGTAGCCTTGGGAGAGACCCTGAGCCAAAGGGTCCCTTTCAGCCACGCCCAGAGTCCTGACTAGGGTGTATGAATAGATCATGAATGGTGCTGTTTTTTAAGTCACCAAGTTTTTTGGATAATTTGTTATATTATCATAGATAACTCATAACAACCTCAATATACAGATTCCAGAAACTCAGAGGATATTGAGCAGAATAAAAACAGAGAAAAGTATACCTTGGATTATTGTTCAAATTGCTAAAAAGCTAATAATAAAGATATATGTTTTAGAAGTAGCTGGGTTGGATGGATCTGGTAGAGCACCTTCCATACAGGGGGCAAGGATACCAGTGAAGGCTGGCTCTTCATCAGAAGTCCTTGGAATGACCTTTAATGGGCTGAAAGAAGAAGCAGAGTCAACCTAGAATTCTATTTTAAACAAAATGTATTTCAGAACGAAGGTAAAATAAGGTTATTTCCTATTCACGAGCGCTGAGAGAACCCGTTGCCAACGGAGCCGCACCCTGAGAGGTGTTAGCAGGTGCTCTTCAGGCTGAGCGATGCTGCCGACGAAGACTCAGAAATTCAGGAGGGAACAAAGAAACTGGAGATGGTGACTGTGTCAGTGAACATAAGTTTTTCTCATGAAAAATAAATTATAATTCACTGTTGAATTATAAAGTTTGTGACATCTGGATTTAACTGTGTTACAGTAGCACAAAAAACAGGTATCTGTGTGTGGGGGGTAGTGGTAAAGAAATTATCTTGTGTGAAGCTTCTGACATTTTATATTAAGTAACACAATATAAAATCTAAGTAGACTAATCAATTAAGAATGTGTTTTGTAATCACTAAGGCCAGTATTAAAATACAATAACAAGACATATATCGCTAAAAAGTGAATAAAGACAATAAAATTAAATACAAAAATGTGGTGTAAGCCAAGAGGAGACAAGAAAGGGGAACAGGAATACGAAAAATCATATGAGAAAAATAAGAAAGAAATATCAAAATCGTAGGTCTAAAAACACAATATGAGTCATTATGCTAAATATTAACGGGTTAATGCTTCCATTTTAAGGTAGAAAATGGCCAAATGAATTTAAAAATCGCCAACTATATTCTGTCTGCAGGAGAAATTAGTGTTGCCATATTTTTGTATGCTCAGATAAGCAGTTTGATCCTTACTCTTGTGTGTGCAAATTTAGCTCAGAACATCTTGGCTTTGAAATGCAGTAAGGCCTATTGTTTATTTGATAATTATGTTAATCAGAGTAATTTTAAGAATTTTGTTGTTCCTATTTTTTAGGACCAACGACACTGGATTCCTTTCTTACAAAGAACATCTGCCAGTGACGAAGATCGTGATCACAGACACAGGCCGGCCGCACTCAGAAGCCGCGTATAAACTGGGGCCTCTGCTCTGCCGGGGAGACAGTAAGTGGTGGCAGTGTGTTAGCATGTCTGAGGGAAAGTGGCGTCACCTAAGAATCATGTTTCTATCATAAAATAATTCATCAGACCTGTACTGGGAAAATTCGTGTGTCTGAAGTAGTCTGTCAGTCAACAAGTAAAATACTTCTGTAACATGGAAAGCCCTGTGATAAATGTTAGAGCGGCAAACCTTCTTAAGACCCAGGAGAAAGAAGCCGCTAAGCATGATGGTTGGTTCATAAACGTATCCCAGCATTCCTAGATTTCTGCATGCCCTCATCCATGCAGGAAAGCCTCCGTGCTACACAAAATGTGTAACAGCGTATGTTGTTGGGAGTTGGGGTGCAATTAGAAATAGAATCAAATGTCAGCATAGTCAAACACATCTCAACTTTTAATCTCATTTTTTTCAGGGTGTGTGTTTAACTCAGTGGGACATGCTACTGTGTATATTCAATGTATTAACACTTTAGACTTTTAAAATTCAAATATAGTTGCACAGAAAATCTGTATTTTCAGTAGGGAATGAAATAGGCATATGTATTCATTCATAAGCTCTCTGAAATCAGTCAGGTGTATAGGGACAGGTGCATTAATTATTTAAGATTTTAGTTTTTCCAGCACTTAAATGGAAATAGAAGAAACGTTTACTTTAAAAGTATGCACTGAAATAAAATTTTATTCTAGAGGCTCAGTAGAGGAAGAGGTGCTCTGACAATTCAGTGAATTTATGGGGATACACCGCCCAAGTTGCTTAGTTGAAAAGCAAAGATGATACCGAGCTATTAAAATTTATACATACATTGTAAAAAAAAAAACTGTCTGCCATTATACCTACCTTCCCTAATCTTTATCATCTCGACTTCCTGTTCTGCTGGCGGGCCTACACAATCACATGAAGATGCCATAGAATTTTTCATGGAGAGAAAAATTATGTGCAAAGAGATGAGGCTGTAAACTCAGATGCATCCAGAGCAGCGCAGCAACTTTGCGTGACTACCGAGAAATTGTTTTATACATCACATGCTCTTCGTCCCTGGCTCAGATGACCTCAACCCTTCAGGGGCCCAGGCTGGCTTCCTCCAGCCCCTCACTTTCATTTGCCACAACCCCTGGGGAATTGGTCTGCTTTCATCGAGGTCACCACCAGCTCAATCCCTTAGGGGTTCTTACTGGAAAACTCCCTGCTGTGAGCTTAAGCGCACAGCACCTTTTCCCTTAGAGCAGTGATTTTCCATCCAAGGTGATTCCCCCCCTCCCTCAGTGGACACTTGCAGTGTCTGGAGACATTCTGGGCTGTCGAGGTTGTAGAGGGGTGGATGCTCTGGCATCTAAAGGCAGAGGGCAGAGATGCTACTAAATATCCTGGAGTGCACAGGGCAGCCCTCGGCAGCAGAGAATTATCCAGTCCAAATCATCAGTACTGCTGAGGCTGGGAAACTAGAGTGTTAAGTGTTTGTGACTATGGAGATATGGAGGGAGGATAACAACATTAGGAATAAGAATTTAAAAATAAGTCCTGGCTGGCGTAGCTCAGTGGATTGAGCGCAGGCTGGGAACCAAGTGGTCCCGGTTCGATTCCCAGTCAGGGCACATGCCTGGGTTGCGGGCCAGGTCCCCATGAGGGCCATGTGAGAGGCAACCATACATTGCTATTTCTCTCCCTCTCTTTCTCCTTCCCTTCCCCTCTCTCTCTAAAAATAAATAAAAATAAAATCTTTAAAAAAAAAGAATTTAAAAATAGTTGCAGTGTTTAGAGACCTGCTAATTAATCTCTGGCATTAATAAAATGGTAATTGAGAGCTTCCCTTGGCCTTCTTGTCTCCTACATCTATTTTGGGGTTGAAGCTCATCCTCACATGAGGTCATAGGACTGTTTCTTTATAAAGGGCTCTCTTTAATTTTCTCAGTAAGAAGGGCAATGGCTGCAGAAAAACAGATGCCCCTTTACTCTCTGTGGGAAATATACCCCCCTGAGGGTGGAATGCTCTGGACACATTTTTTTCTTTCCAAGGAGGTGGACTGTAGACATATGAGGCTGCTAGAAATGGAATCATGCACTGTAGGCCTTATAAGCACAAAAAAGGTATGTGGACATTGTCCAGAAGGCATTAGGACTGGAACATTGAATCATTTAAGGCTGAGAAATAGCTTAATTTTCACGATCCAAATGAAAGCATGAAGACCACTTATAAACCTAAAGACCAACAAAACAACCTTTTTTTAAAAAAATCCTCACCCAAGGACATGCTTGTTGATTTTAGAGAGGTGGAAGCGGGGAGAAAGAGAGGGAGAGAAGCTTCAATGTGAGAGAGAAGTATCCGTCCATTGCCTCTAGTAGGCTCCTCTACTAGGTACAGAACCCACGACCTAGGCATGTGCCCTGACTGGGGAATCAAACCTGCAACCTTTCAGTTTATGAGATGATGCCCAACCAACTGAGCCACACCAGCCAGAGCAAAATAACCTTTGATGTAAGACAAGGAAAAATGATCAGGGCTTGAGCTAAACAGTGGTTGGCATGGGGCTTAAAAACAGGCTCAATGAGAGAGGTGCAATCAGTGTGCTTCAGACGGAAGCTGAGGCTGAAGGCGTGAGGGTGGTCTCCAGCTCCCTTCATTGAAACAAGGGATTTTTAGATTTGAATAGAAAGATGGAAAGATGAGAATAAAAAAATAATATTTTGGTTTTGTCACACAAACCAGAGATATATCAAGCCTGTTTTTCTAGGAAGGAAGACAGAAGCTTTGCGAGAGCAGGACAAATAAACAAAAATGAGTGTGAGACTTACTGGTACCAGACATGCACTTACCCCTAATTAATTGACATTGTTGTTTTCCAAGTCCTTCTTTTCTTTTTTTTTTCTTTTTTTTAATGTAGGTGGTTCTGAAACCCCACCTCACTGCTGCTGTTACTGTTTGAGGTCAGAGTCATTGTTAACATCGTTCAGTCTTTTGCCTAAAGTACAACAGATGTGAATGGTAAAGCTGCCTCAACGCTGTGCTGCAGACATAACACTCAGTACATACTGTCCTTAGTGAATTAATTTCTCTATGAATATGGAAATAAATTATAAATAATTTAATATTCAAATGTATAGGTTATAACTAGGAGGGCTCCTGTCCTTTCCCTTGTACCCACTCTCCCAGGAGCAGCGGGGGCGTCCCCACTATTGAGGCTCCCAGCAATGCCTCCGTTTGCACATGCATCAGAAGCCCCCGGGGAGCGTGCCACCCGCAGTTGAAGCAGCTTCCGCGCTCTCCCCAAAGGCTAAGGAGAAAGGGCTGAATGGTTTTGAACATCCATCAGGAAGGCATCGGCAGAGATTGTCCCATACCTCCGCAGGCCCCACAGCACAAAGCAAACTCGTGGACCGCTGATAGCGCTGGGCTTCGTTTCCTCTCCACTTGCTTCCTTTATCTGCCCAACCTCCCCAATCCCCCCCGCTGAAAGCTGTCACTCAGATTCCCACCCTTCCTCTGAGAAGCCCTCTAGTGGCCTCTAGAATACTTAGTCCTACACTTTCAAAGGATGTTGACCATATTACAAAGATATATTTCTCATACTGGCTTTTCATTATATTTGAGCCTTTCAAGAGCAAGTCCATTGTTCATTTATTATTGTGTTCTTGGTACCTAGTACATTACCTGTTACATGAAGGATAATCAATAAATAGCAGTTTATTAAAGAAGGAGAATGATCTATCATATACAGCTCAAGAAATCTATAGGTTGTGAATTATTTGTGAGAGACAGGAAGAAGTTTTTGATTGTATGAGCAATTAAATATATGCAAACATACACTTTCAGTGAAAGGAGTTGGTTATATTGAAAGATTTACTCTGATTAAAAAGTCACATGGCACAAAGACCACCTAGTTCCTGCCTAGCCGTTTCTCGTCCGTGCACTTGGGCTCGTGGGAGTGAAAGAGCTAGCAAATAAGCACATGGTCTTAGTAAATATTCATACTTTTTGCTTTTCACTTTTGAAGTAATATAGTGCCTTTATAAATTTAAAGCACTTTTTTTCTTGGAGAAAAATATATTTTGTGGCCTATTTTGCTTTGTTTAATTTTCCGTTCTTTAGAAAAGACTTGTGCTAGTAATAATTTAAGAAATATGAAGGAATAAAAGTTCTAAGACTTTCAAAAAATGTCCTGTATTTTGAGACTAGGACCCTAATCATTTTCAGGACTATAATAATATTCTTTCTTGACAATTTTATACCCATATACTTTATTCATTGTTTTAAATATTAAACATTAATGATCTAATTAATATATAATTATTATAAAATTTTAAGATATACAGCATCTGAAAGAAAAGCATCATAGTCACCAAGGGCTACACTACTCAGAAATCCTGATTCACACTGGTGAGGGTGACTGCAGACATTGCTGGCGTCTCTAGCACAGGGTTTCCCGGCCCTGATGTCTGGGCTGGGTAATTCCTTGGGCGGGCCCGGGCTGTCCTGTGCATTGTAGGGCATTTAGCAACACCAGGGTCTCTGCCCACGTGGGCAGTAGCACCGTGCTGCCCGTTGTGACGACCAGTGTGTCTTCTGCGGTTTCTAAAAGACTCCCAGGGTGCAGGACGGCTCCAGGTGGAGAACACAGCCTGACTGGGAAAAAGAGATTTAGAAATAAACTTATAAAACTTTATTAATTGAAATTGAGGAAGAAAGAAGAACCGTAAATGAAGTCAAAAGCATTGCTTTATTTGATTTATGTATCTGACAAATATATATTCAACTTGAATGATCCCTCAAACCTTTAAAAAATTACGAAATTTTTAAAAGGTTATAGAGTCACCAGGTTTGATAGTAAACTCATTTTTTAATTTTAGATAGTTTTGATCTATTCTGAAAACTGGGAAAATTAGCACTCATTTGTCCCCTCCTTCTCTCTCATTTTGTTCCCTGCCTTCCAATTTTTCTAGTTTTGCTATTATTTGTATAGTTGTTTATTTTTTTTTAACGCTAACTAGTCCTATCATCAGAGTCTCTCTATTATTAAATGATTTTATTTTGATGGATTTCTCCCTGGACTGCGTTGTCAGGTAGCTGATATTTTGAACACCTGGGTGTGAGTTTGTTTGTGGACCTGCGTATTTGCTTCTCTTGCATGTGCACCTGGGAGTGGATTTTCTGTGTTATGCGGTGACACAACTTTAGTCTTTTTAGAAACTGGTGTAACAGTTCTGGGCCACGCTTTGTGACTTTGGCCAGTCTGTACGTACTGTGTCTTCTTTCTGCACCGAGAGATGCTGTCATCCTGTGCCTTGCGCAGCTTTTCTAGATATCTCCTGGTTGACTACGTTTCATTACGAAGTAGGGTTTTATTTTTTACGGAAAGGGCTTCTGTGTGCTTTGCTCTCAGGGTCCTTTGAAATTTGAGGTCTGCCTTTTGTTTTAACACTTTAAAAAAAGTGAGGCCGGATACCTTTTCTTTCTCTCAGAAATCTGTGGGCAGCGCACTTTTGCGTTCAGGTGTAGAATGTGCTGTGGAAAGTTCTGGAATGAACTGATTTTTCCACCTTGTAGAGGACTTGATTTTTCTGACTGTATATTTTTAGTAATAATTATCCTCAAAGGTCAGTAACTTAACAAAGATGCATATTGGTGTTATGCATTGGTATTAATCCATCCTGAAATAGGACGTGATGTGCTAAAATATATACATACATTGTATATAAGCTGTTAAAAGAGTTGTTGCAGCCTGGCTGGTGTAGCTCAGTGGATTGAGCGCGGGCTGGGAACCAGACGGTCCCGGTTCGATTCCCGGTCAGGGCACATGCCTGGGTTGCGGGCCAGGTCCCCTATGAGGGCCATTTGAGAGGCAACCATACATTGCTCTTTCTCTCCCTCTCTGTCTCCCTCCCTTCTCCTCTCTCTAAAAATAAATAAATAAAATCTTTAAAAAAAAAAGAGTTGTTGCAAGCATGATCTACGTTTCTGCTCTCAGCTCGTTAATCCCCAAGGTAGTATATTTTATTTCTTTGGCATTTGAATTTTCAACCTATTTTATTAAGTGTATTTCTTCTCGGTTAATTCATTGTGTTGAAATTTTATGTCTAATCAGGGCATCCCCTACACCTACATAATTAGAAAAGATTGTTCTGTTTATTGTTCTAAGAAATTCTTGTCATTGAAATTATTTTCTTCATTTTGTCTGCATTTTTTGAGAAATCACAGCTGCCCAGAATGCATTAAATAATCAAAGGTGTATGTAGGCAATAAATAACTTTGCAGAAGTTATATTCTTAGACTGGATAAGGATATTGACTAGTGATTTGTTTAATTTCTCTTCCGTTTGACAGTTCTGTTCCATTTGGCAGACTACATACAAACCATTAAATAGTATAAAGATCAATTCCATTTTAGTGAATAATCATAAAATTTTACAAGCTCTACTGTGTTTGATAATCAAGGATTTTTTTTTCACTTTTATTTTTATAATTTGTTTTCTCTCCTTGGGTTTTCTTTATTTAATTTTCCTAACGTTTCTCCACCTTTTTATTCTCTCCTCCCATATTTTTTTCCTCTCTTTTCTATCTCCCCTCTTCCTACTGATTTACCCAATAAATAATTCATGTGTGGTTACTGGGATACATGTGGTGCCATTGAACTGGGAACAATTACTCTAAGTTTTCCGATTGCTACTTTTACAAAGGAAATCTTATAGTTTCATTGAACAAATATTTTGTCAAGCCTATACATTATACTGTTCCTTCCTCACATAGAGAGAGATAGCAGTAAGCAAAATAGACAAAAATATCTGCATTTTTGGAGCATGAGTTTTCTTGGGGGGTAAACAATAAACAAGTAAGTAAAGTATATGGTATGATAGATGCTAGTGAGTGTTGTGAAGATGATATAGTTGAGGCAGGAGTGAGGTTGGATTGGAAATTTTAAATAGAATGGTCATTAAATGCTCACTAAGAAGGTGGCATGTGAATAAAAATCTGAAGGAACTAAGGCAGCAAGACATGTATATTTAAAAAGAGCATTCTAGACAGAGGGAAACCCACACAGAAGTGGGGCTGTGACTGGTGTGCCCCTGAAACAGCGATTCGGTCCACGTGTTTGGAGCAGAGCATGCAAGGAGAATCATAGACGTCAGAATGGAAGCTGGCAGTCAGATCACAGAGGACTTTTCTGAAAACTCTTTATTTTTCAATGTGAGTGCGATTGGAAAACAGAGCGTTTGAGAAGAAGGGCAATGTGCTCTCCCTTGTACTTCCGTGAGACTGAGCAGGGTAAGGCCGAAGCGAGGAGACCGTTCATGAGCCCGTGTCAGCAGTCCAGCTGATAGACTGTGGTGGCTTGGGCCATGGGCACGGTGACTGAATGAGTACAGTCCAGAAAAGCAATCACATTTGCTGATGGCTTGATGTGGATTGCAAAAGGAAAAGTCCAGAGTGACACCAAGGCGTTGAGTCTAAATATCCATCAGCGGTACACAGACTTGGCACTTGCTGAGATGCGGAAGGTTGCGGCCGGGCTCAGGGAGCAACAGAGAAATAAAAAGATGCAATTTTTGAACATCATAAAGCTGAGATGTCATTGGACATTCGGATAGAGATGTGGAATTGTTAGCTTGATAGTTCCAGGCTTCAGATATGTATTTTTTAAATCATCAGTGTATTTAAAGCCATGAGGTAGAGCAGTGGGAGTTACTGTGGATGGAGAAGTGTAATGACAGGACGTTGGGCCACTCCAACATTGACAGGTTGCAGGGGGTGAGAGGGAAGAAAGAAAACTGAGAATGTGAAGAAAATATTTCAGGGAGGGGAGAGCAATCAGCTATGTGAATTGTTGTTGATGAGAAAAGTAGAATGAGAGCTGAGAATTGTGACAGAGGATCCTCAAAAGCCAACAGTGAAAGGAAAGCAATCCAATGAAAATGTGGATATTTTTATATGATTAAGAATTGTTTCTCCACCCCCAAAATTCATATGTTGAAGCTCTAGCCCCGCAATGTGACTGTATTAGGTGGTAGGGTCTTTAAGGAGGTAACTTAAATTAAGTGAGGTCCTAAGGGTGGGGCCCTAATCTGATTAGTTTTGTGTTCTTAGAAGAACTGGAGCAGACACGAGAGAGTGCTCTCCCTCCACCCCCAGCCCCACTCTGCGCCCGGGAAAGGCCGTGTGAAGACACAGTGAGAAGGCGGCCATCTGCAAGCCAGGCATACAGGGGGTAAAAGACATCAGGAGAGATGTAGCCAAACAGGGAATACAGATGGCAGTTAGGCACATAAAGAGATACTGTGAATCATTAACCACTGGGCATATGAAAACCACAAAGAGCTATCACTGCGTACCTTTCAAAATAGCTGAAATTAAAAAAAATGAAAACAGTGACAGCACAGAATTCTGCCCAGGATGTGGAGAAACCGGATCACTCATACATGCTGGTGGAAATGTAAGATGATACAGCCACTCTGGAGAAGAGTTTGGCGGTTTTGTAAAAAAATAAAAAATAGCCCGGCTGGTGTAGCTCAGTGGATTGAGTGCGGGCTGGGAACCAGAGGGTCCCGGTTCGATTCCCGGTCAGGGCACATGCCTGGGTTGCGGGCCAGGTCCCCAGTGAGGGCCATGTGAGAGGCAGCCATACATTGCTGTTTCTCTCCCTCTCTTTCTCCCTCCCTTACCCTCTCTCTGAAAATAAATAAATAAAATCTTTAAAAAAAATAAATAAAAATAAAAATGCAACTTTCATACCACCCAAGGATCGTACTTCCCTGCACTTACCCCAGAGAACCGAGAACGTCTTTTCACACAGACACCTGGATGTTCACAGCCGCTTTTAGTAACAGCTGGAAACTGAAGCAGCCTGTGTGTCTTTCAGCAGGAGCGTGGTTAGGGTCGTGGGGCGCCCACACCACGGAAATCCACTCGGCAGTAGAAGGGAAGGAGCTTACCGGGGCAAGTCTTCCGAGAGTAATTTTGAGTAAGAAAAGTAATAGTCAATCTCAAAAGTCTACGTACTGTATGCGTTTATTTGTAGAACATGTTTAAATGAGGAGAACTGATGAGGGGTGGCCAGGGGCTGAAGGGGGTAAGAGTAGAAGGGAAGAGGGGGTGGCTGTTGGGGGACCCTGAGGAATATTTGAGGAGGTACAAGTGCCCTGCATCCTGGTATATCGATGTTCTGGTTGTGATTTTGTCCCAGAGCTTTGCAAGATATTGCCATTGGGGAAAACTAGCTAAGGGGAACACAGAATCTTCCGTTGTTAATTCTTGTAACTTCATGAAAATCTACAGTGATCTCAAAAATAAAATTTTCATGAAAGAAATACATATTTCCAGCTTTTAAAATGATTCTTCAGCATTCAGCAAGAGTCATTTGACTAGTACATTATCCCTTGCCTTGCCATTTCTGTATTTCATTTTATTTTATTCACTTTTAAGAAAGGTAATGGTACCATACTGATTGAGTTGTCATCATTAAATGTGTACAGAAATTTACGTGGCAGGTTTTGTGCTTAAAAAAAAAAAGGTAGGGTGGGCACATCATCTGTATTTTGATCTGAAAAGTAAAACACTTTCTTAAAAAACAGTATATTTTTCAAATACTGTTCTTTTGTTTCAAACAGCCTTACCGAGGTGGAATTCACATACCATACAATTCAGCCATGTGAAGTGAACTATTCACTGGCTTTTGGTGTCTCAGCACTGCGTCCCGGTTAGAATCTGATTTAGGATGTTTCCTTACCCCCAAAGATCCGCACCCCTCAGCCGCTGTCATCTGCAGCCTTGACTCCCCAGTTAGGGAACCGCAAACCTTCTTTCTGTCTCTGTAAGTTATTTTTAAAGGGATAGTGTACTAATACAATGAATAAAAGTTTAGTGAAACGAGTATTTTACAGATTACTTGTAATCTTAACAGTCTATTATGTTAATTTTCCTAAACAAACTCTTTTTATTTTATATATATAATTATTATTATTATTTTTTTAAGATTTTATTCATTCATTTTCAGAGAGAGGAGAAGGGAGGGAGAAAGAGCAATGTATGGTTGCCTCTCACATGCCTCTCATTGGGGACCTGGCCCGCAACTCAGGCATGTGCCCCGACTGGGAATCGAACCGGGACCCTCTGGTTCCCAGCCCACGCTCAATCCACTGAGCTACACCAGCCGGGCTTTATGTATATAATTAAATACTTATTTATATACTTAAATAATTAAGTACATCTTCCTCTTCTAAGTAACTGACTATATGGAACCTCCTGTCCGTTACAATTTTTTTAAAATTCTGGAGCGATAAAAGATTGCATTTGTGAGGGAATCTTTCCGAATCTCTAGTACCCTCTATTGAATTTAATATAAAGCATATTGTTAATTACTTTTATTAATTACTAGTCATTAATTTCTTAGAATAATACACCATGACTTGTTTCTGTTGGGACAGAATGAGGGGCCTTACTCTCCCGCTAGGGGCCTTACTCTCTAGCATTCACGCAGTAAATGATTGCTTTCAGACCTGCTTACTGGTGCCGCTTAGGGATTTTATTTAAAAAACCACCTGAGCCAAGAAATCCTCTCCTCAAAAACCTGCAGCTGCCTGCCGGGCCTGCCTGCTGGGCACTGCTCTGCCTCCTCCCTGCCCCTCCCTTCTCTGAGGCCACCCAGGTCCTTCTGGGCGCTTCTTAGCACAGTCTGGAAAGAGCTGGGGCATCAGAACATTATTTGATCTTAGAAATATTGGTCTTTGCTTTCTTTATAATTATTTTCAACTAGCAGCAATTTCTTCTTCCAAAAAAAATATTCTTACTTCATTTTTTACCTATTATGAATCTGTAAAATAAGGTTGCTAACTAGATAAAATAGGTGCTATGATGTGTGTGAGTGTTTAAGCTAGCAAAGGTAATAAATTGTTTTAATTACTATAAAAGTATTCATTATAAAGATCGCAGCAATTCAAAGAATTGTTCCTCTGTTCCCACTGGTTCCCCAAAGCCTCTTATAGGATGCTTTATTAGATTAGCTATGATATAAAAATGAAACAAATGAAACATTATGTCTTATGATAGTATTATCTAATTTAGTCCTTTAGGTTATTTTGAGTGTTTCTCTTTCTAATCAGACCAAATAAGTAAGATTTCATAATACTCTATAATTTAAAGGTATAGCTTTATTTTAATTTTCATAATATAACTTTTCAACAGAAAGGCATTTAATTTCTAAAAATGGCTCAGGTAAGAACTTCTAAGAATACAAAAGTGTTATCTTTCACTTGATATTCTGCATTTTCTTGCAGTTTTTCCTAGAGATCAAAATGTTTAGGATTAGAAATAGCTGTAAAATGAAAATAGAACTAGGTTTGACATTCAGATAATAATGCAGTTTGATTTGGGTGTGGGGGGAAAAGCCCTCAAAGTATGTTCTCAGCTGAATAAATTCAACTCTAAAACTGTCCACATACGATCTGAGAATTGACTTTTGAATCAGGTCCATAAGAAAAACAAAAAATAAAACTCAGTCACGCATCGCCACATAATGACAGTTCAGTCAATGGTGGATCACTTATGCGACGGTGGTCCTGTAAAATTATAACAGAGCTCCATTTCCTGTAAGGAACAGAAGGCCGTGTGGTTCAGGAGGGATTGTTCTTTCCCCGACAGGAGCATTCTCTGTCGGCCTTGACAGCAGGCTCCCTCTCACTCACTGCACCTCAGTGCTGAGTGCACTCAGCACATCCCAGCCTGTCAGCTCTGACCCGTTCCCGCACCGAGCAGCCTGTCCCCCAGCGCTCCCTATTCACGGGGCGCCACAGCCCTCCCAGATCGAGCCTGATGGTCCTCGGAGTGCACGTCTGTACAGGGTCTTGGGTCCTGTACATTCTCGTTGAGGACCCAAGACGCAGGTCCACAGGAGCTGCCTTAACAAGTATTAAGTGCACTGCCACCTGAGTGAGCGCTTTCTGTGGTGGCGTGGAGCCTGTCTGTCCCTGTGCTTTGGAAACGTTTTCAGGGTGTAAGGATGTAAGCATAGCTAAGTTTTATTTCTCCCATCAGCTCAATGCCAGGGAGAGCCGTCTGTGCCAGACGGGGTCAATGGAACCCAAACAAATTTCCAACATCAGAATATTGAGTCTTCAGTTCTGCACTCTCTCCGTGTTAAATGACCCTCTTTTTTCAAAGAATACAGCAAAGTTCCTTAATCTGACCACTGTTCCAACACGCAGTAGCCAGAACCACACCGCCACGACAGTCCCCATGGTCCTTCACTTCTCCATCTTGATTTGTCATTCCTGCGGACCCTCCGGCCACCTCTCACTCCCCGCTCACAGCCTCTGTCACGGTGATCTGCGCCAGCCAGCGTCCAGTCAGCCTAGCCCACGTCCCTGTTCATGGCGCAGCATCAGCAGCTTCAATGTTCTGACTCGGGCTTGTGGGGCGGCGTCTATAAAGTCTGCAGTGATGGGCAGCAACGTACTTGGCCTTCACATTCCCTCCCCACTCACTCGCTGACTCACCCAGAGCAGCTTCCAGTCCCGCAAGTTCCACTTCTGTAAGTGCCCCATGCAGGTGTGCCACTTTTATCTTTTATAGTGATTTTTACTGTACTTTTACTATATTTAGATATCTTTAGATACACAAGTGCTTGCCACTGTATTGCAGTTGCCTGCAGTATTTGCTACAGTAACGTGCAGTACAGGGTTACAGCCTATGCCGTAGAGCCTAGGTGTGCAGTAGGCTACACCATGTAGGTTCATGTAAGTGATGTTCGCACAAGGACAGAATCGCCTAGTGATGCCTTTCGTAGACGGTATCCCTGTCATTAAGCAATGCATGACAATAGAAATGAGCACTGCTCTTCAGAATTTATAGAAAATAAATAAAATCTAAAGAACAAATAGACAATGAGTCAAGTTTGTGATTTTTAACTCTAGTTAGGTATCTGTTCTTTGCAAACGTAATGAACTTTCTCCTGCAATTACTTTCTTCTAACTTTAGAGGATCAGTACGAAAGTTCCCCCTTATCTTTTGAGGGTATGTTCAAAGGCCCCCACTGGATGCTGGAAACCACAGACAGCACCAATCCCTATATATACTGTTTTTTCATATACGTACATACCTATGATAAAGTTTAATTCGCAATTAGGCACAGTAATAGATGAACAGTCATAACATAGAATAATTATAGTAATACACTGTAATACTAATTAGCGTTTCTCTCTCTGATAACTGAGACAGCTAAGTGACTGAGCACATACAGAGTGGAGGTGCTGGACGAGGGAATGAGTCACCTCCTGGTGGGACAGCGCCATGGCGCGAGACTTCCTCACCCTACTCAAAGTGACACGCACTTTAAAACTTAAGAATTGTTTATTTATGGAACTTTCCGTGTAATATTTTCAGGCCACGATTGATCATGGGAAACGGGAACTGCAGGCAAGTGGGACTGCTGTAGTCTTTCTTCCGGGAAGCTGACTTAGACAGAAACTTATCCAGTATTGTGGGCACGTATAGGAGGCAGTTGCCTAGAACTCGAGATGTGTATTTATACTCGGCGTGTCGAGAATTCGCTGGTGTAAGCAGCAATGCTTAGTTCATTTCTCTGATAACGAGGCTCATCAACCACACACATCCAGTTGGATCTCAGTCCTGTCCCTTCATGCCACTGCGTTTATATATAACTATATGTTTTCCCATGCTTTCCACACAGACCCACAGTATTCGTTCAGAAGGAAAGTTGTAGATATAACACAAAATGAATTGGAAAGTAAAGGTCAGACATACATTGTCCACATAATTTTTTTCAGATCTCTGAATTTGTACCCCAACCTTTTATACATGTTCTTCATATTCTGAACATTAGAGAATGCTTTTGTACTATTTATCTAATTCGCGATGAGAGGCAAAGTAAAAGATAATTTTGAATTAAAAGAACATTTTCATGAGAATATCAGGGCAGGTAGTGTCTTCGTCTGTAATTAAGTGAGGATATCTTGAATGCCGACCTTAGTCTAGAAAAATCACAAGGCCCGTTAGTGAAAACAGCTGAAAGTGTTACTCTGTGAAGTGTGTGTGTTGGAAGTGTCAGAACAAAAAACACTTTAAGCTTCTTAGGGCTTTTGTTATCAGAGAAGTGTACAAATTTCCAGTTATAAAAAATTAAGTCTACTAATTAGTTTTTGGCAGGTCCATTTCATATCACTTTGGCAGAGGATGGTAATTAGGCCGAGGACGTTTTCCTTATATCAGATGTAACATTCAGACCATTTCCGTGGTGATCACTCCTTCCCCGCGCTGGGCGGGAGCCAGAGCGCCCTTGCCTATAAACTCCCCACTGCACTCACATCTTGTATGGTACGTCATTAAGAAAAAAGAAAAGCAGGTTTGTATGAATTAACAGTATTTTTAATAGGAAAAATGCTAGAAACAAAGTGTAATTATGTCATTCATTTTATGTTACGAATTTTCCTAACTTTTTGATATTTTCCTTTGTTTTTTAAACCAGGCTCCTTTTGGAATTCAGCTTCCTTCAATACTGAGGCTTCGTACCTTCATTTTCCTACTTTCCATGGAGAACTCAGTGCAGATGTGTCTTTCTTTTTTAAGACCACAGCTTCATCTGGGGTATTTTTAGAGAACCTGGGGATTACCGATTTCATACGGATAGAGCTACGCTGTAAGTCTACTTTCCCAGATAAGTCTATGGGATTCTATTTAGTAGTAAATCCTTTAACTAATTTTTAAAGTATTATGTTTCTACTTTATCAGCTGAGTCTTTTCATTGTGTCCCTTTGAAAAAATTCCAAGAAATTAAGTTAGTCTTTCAGTAAGAAAATAATTTAATATTATTTAACCTGTGATACTTTGGGGAAGTCATTGTATTCTCTGGAACCAATTTGAGATTTATTTTAAATTCAAATAATTAAAATATTTTTTAAAAACTGAATTCTTAATTAATTACAAAATTACTTAATTAAATCGACTAGCCATATTATTTTGATATACTCCTAGACTGTTACTAGTATCTTAATATCAAATGTATATTGATGCTTTAAAATTTATATAAACTTTGAGTCACTCTAAAATAAGTTTTTGTTTTTATATTCTTGCCCTGGCTAAATAGCTTTATTTTTTATCCATATAAAAAATTAACTTTGAGGATGAATTTCTTAAAATTTGTTTTCTCCAAAAATACAAAAGTGTTTTATTGCCTCAGTCCACGGCTGTTCTTTACTAATGTCCTTGGGCCCTCCCACGAAATTTGAACCATTGTATTCAGGAGTTGCTGTGCTGTGGTGCTATTCCCACGTGTGTTGAAGACTCGGCTCTCCACCACGTGGACCAACTTGCAATCTTCATGTCTAACATTTCCAGCCCCAGCAGTCGTGACTTTTTCATTTGATGTTGGGAACGGGCCTTCTGAAATCTCTGTGCAGTCACCCACTCACTTCAACGACAACCGGTGGCACCACGTCAGGGTGGAAAGGAACATGAAAGAGGCATCCGTTCGAGTGGATCAGCTCTCACCGCAGACCCAGCCTGCTCCCGCGGACGGGCATGTCCTGTTGCAGCTCAACAGCCAACTCTTTGTGGGTGAGTTCTATTTCTAGGCAGTTTGTCATTTAACTGTAGGACGTAAGGGCAGGCATGAGACCAAATAAAATAATGCCAGCTATGAAAATACGATCATAACAACAGCAAACTGTCGTTTGTTGAGAACCTGTGTTCCAGAGCGTGCGCCCGGAGTTTCTCCTCTTCCCTGTCATCAGCCTGTGGGACGCGTGTTGTCCCCACTTTACAGGTGAGACCACTGACATTGAGGTGCCGGTGAAGTGGCCTTCCTTCAGCAATCCGCCTAGTGAATGATGTTCAAATTTGTGTTTAATCCCTAAACCTGAATTCTTAATATTGCAGATTTCATGAATTGTTCTAGGACTTGGTACTTGTTTTTGTTTTTTGTTTTTAAACTGATCCCTGTGTGTGCCCAGACGGGGGATCGAACCCCAACTCTGATGGTATCAGGATGACACTCCAACCAACTGTGCTACCTGGCCAGGGCTCCATGACTTGTTTTAACGTTGCTACTTTCCGTATGATATTGGAGATGACTGTCTCCGTTCCCAGGGGAGCTGAAGAACCCTCCTTGTAGTTCCAGGCAATGCCAACCAGTGACTTTTCATCAAAAAACAGACTAGAAACAGAAAAAAAGAAAAGTAGGGACAAATGTATAAAATCCATGCTTGACAAGTTTCACCAGTTCTGCTGCTGATGTCTCTCATTTTGTCTATTTTTTGGATATCTTCTGATCACTTTCTTCATATTTATAGTCAACAGTTGTTCTTTTATTTCCTAAATACATTTGCTGGGTATTTATAGACCTGTTAGTATGTATTGATTTTATTTCTCATCTTTACTAATTACTTTACAGAACTTATGGACCATGAAGTTCAAGGGATTTTCTCTTACTTGATCACTTTTTCTATGTGTAAGGACATAGTAACACTATAAATCAGAAAAAAATTATAAATGATCAGAAATTATATTTCAGGCATTTTTAAGAGTTATGTTTTAGCATGTAATTCATGAGATCCCCATTAATCTTCTATTGCTTAACAGTCTTGCTTTATTGACTCTTTCAGTGCAAAGGGTTGAAGCTTATTTGTGATATATATGTATACACACATATATATATTTAATTCTCAATAGAGGATAAGTTAATTGACTTTAGAGGGAGAAGAATGGAAGGGGGAGGGAGAGAGAAACATCAATCACCTGCATCCTGTATGCACCCAGGGATTGAACCCACAACCTAGGTATGTCCCTTGACTGGGAATCGAACCCACAAACTTTTGGTGTGTGAAACAATGCCCCAACCAACTGAATCACCCAGCCAGGGCTGTGATGTTTTTGAATAAGGTATTTTGAGATTTCTAATACATTTATGTATCCCTTGTTTCTATCATTTATTCTTTCTTTCACTTTATAAATATTTAATGAACAGCTTCTATGAGCACGGCTCTGCAATGGACCATCTAATCATGATATTGTGGCCACTCAACTGAGTTATTTAAGGATATGGAAATAATAAAGAATATATAAGAAGAAATACATAAGTTTTCTTTTAATACCATGCTAGAAGCCCAGCCAGGAAGTTGACATAGATATTTCTTGAATTACAAAAAATGAGAGATGCCCACAGCCAAAGGTATGGCAATTTAAAATGTGTCAGGGTCTAGGAAATAGCCTTACTATTTTGGAGATTGAAAAGGCTAAAACAGTCCTCAAATCTTTCAGTGAAATCTGCTGCAGCCGTGCTTGCACATGAACTTTTATCCTTGGTATGAATTTTAACTTCATAGAAATGGAGTCACCATGTATTGTGTCTGATAGGAATCCTGGCCTTAATTTGATTTCAGGTAGTTGTAATGGATAAAAGTGCTATTATGGTATCAGGAAACTGGGTTAGAACAGACTTGAGTCTTTTGCCATCAGTCATGTTTTATAATTTTAATAAGGATCTAAGAGATTTTATCTTTATGGAGGTAGTTGGTAGGCTTTTGACATTCCCTTGTACGTTAAATCTCAGGATGACTGTTACTTGAAAGTTTTAAAATCTGAAATCTTTGTTATTTTAAAGTCTAAGTCATTGAAAATGAAAAAGAAAATGCAGAAAGAGAAATCTCATATATTATATATCTACTATTAATAAAAATCTAGTTATACAATTCCCTCTTCCCCTCTCACAGGTAATTGAGTAAATTGAAATGGTAAATGTGATGTTATTAAAAAAAAGGATTCACTTTTTTTAAAAAAGGAGAGCAGCCGTAGGTAGAGGCAGCTCATTGGCTATCAAGAGGCCACGTGAGGGTCTTGTTTGCATCTTCCTCCTCCACAGGAGTGGGCTGCCTTCTCAGGGAGGGGCCCCAACCAAGTTAATAAAATACTTACAAGACAAACTATTAATTCACAAAATTAATATCAAACAAATCAGAATTTTAGAAAGTTATAGATGAAAAATTATTTTTGCAGGAAGATTCAGTGAAAGTTAAATTATAATTTAAAAGGCTACTCTAAATTAGTGCAAAGTGGATGAAAACTAATGAAAAAATCAGTAATAATTATAGCTATTTTAATGTCTCACTAAGACCAAAATGTAGTTCTCTGCCTTCTTTAGAGTATATTTCAGTGCAGGAGACGAGAGACAGCCAAGAAAAGAGTAAAATATAAAACAAACTAAAATATATATATAAAACATATATATATATAATGTAGGTACATACACATATATACACATACAAAAATATATATATAACATAGGTATATACAGATACACATACATATGTTTCAGTGTGTGTATGTAATTTCAGACTTTCACAAATACTATAAAGTAAAGAGCAGAATGAGGAGTCAGGCAATGATTTGGGTTGGCGGGGTTCTGTTTCGAGTGGGAGGGTCAGGGTAGTGCTCTCTGAGGATCTTACATTCGAACAGAGGCCAGATGAAACAGAAGAAGGAGCCCTGTGAATATGTGAAGGAAGAGAACTCCAGGGGCAGAGACTGTGCTTGAGGCGGTGGGGATGAGCGTCAGGGGCTCAAGGAGCAAGGAGGCTGGGGGAGAGAGCCGGCGTGAGGGAGAGAGCGGTCTGGGCCAAGGTAGGCTTGATAGCAAGCCTTTAAGGCGTTGGTGAGGAATTCGGATTTTATTCTAAGGTGTCAGAGGAGCGGCATGCTCCAATCTGCATTTTCCACATTCTCTCTTGCTGAGCTGAGGGATGTGGATGGAAGCAGACTGTGAGGGATGACGGTTCTGAGGCTAAAGTGGAGGTGCACACAGAGAGCCGGGAAATTTTCGGTGTCGACACACACAGCTTACTGACGGCACGGTTACTGCTGTTATTGCCCACCGCATACCCCAGCCCATCTCCTTGGGGACAGGACGCTGCTTGGTAGGTCTCCGGGTTCCTTACATCGTTTCTCAGTTTTCTTGTCACCTGAAATTAGCTTTTCTTTGTTTCTTCCTTTATCCTTATTTGTATATGATTAAAACTGTCCCGGGCCCCACAAGCTAGATTAGACAAGGCCTGTCCGGAAAGTATCCAGCCAGGCACTATGAAAAACAGACATTTATTGAAGAAGATACGAGATAACAAAAAACATTGTACACAGGACAATGACGCCACAGTCCTCTTCAAAGTAGGTACCTTGGGACCTCACACAGTTCTCCCAATCACCATCAGCTACTCTGTCATATTTTATCAATCTCATCTATGGTATGAAATCTCTTCCTTTTCAAAGGTGATTTTAGTTTTGAGAAAAGCCAGAAGTCACAGGGCACCAGATCTGGGCCGTAGTGGGGCTGAGTCACCTGGATGATTTGATGTTTCACCAAAAAACTCCAAGACATGATGCATGAGCGGTCGTATTGTCCTGATGAAGCTGCCAATCACCAGTTGCCCATAGCTGCGGCCGTCTGCATCATCTGAATAGTTTCCAGCGTGGGAATGTTCAAGCATAATATAAAATTTGATGCAGATTCGTTGCTCTACTCAGTCAGTCATTTTGAATGTGATGGCCACACAGTACACATGCTCACTCAACAGCGTCTACCACCTAGTACAGTGAAGTCAGCATTGTTCACGTGTGCACATCCCAGCCCACTGTCCTTGGCTGCTGGGTTACATCTCTGTCGTGCAAACCATTCTTGTTATAGTAACAGCGGTTGGACTTTTTCCAGACCCACCTCATACACTACAAATCACACTTTTGTCAGGCTGCGAAAGACCTTTTTCACAGCCCAGAAAATGTATCTCACCTCCTTTCTCTCCCATCCCATAATCACACTCTCACCAGGAAATCAGGGCTTCTTTGTTCATATGTTCTGTGCCAGCACATGTCAGATGTAGAAGGGACCTTATTTTGAAAACCATTTTCCCACATATTAATAACTTTAAATATATGAGTCTTAAGTCTGCTCTCAGAGCCAATGACTGTGTGACTGGGAATCTCTGCTTTATTCCAGTGTAATTGGTTTTCTGGTTATAATTTTAAAGGTGATATCACTTCCATTACTTAAAAGTTCAAGAGTTTAATTTGTAGTTCACCCGTCCATCTTAAAAATAATTACAGCTAATCATTATTTTCAAGTATGCATTGCAACTCTCATTTATACTTGGGTATTGGGACAAATGAGTGAGTAAATGTAATTGCAAAGAGTAAATATGTAGTTTTCAGCATAATTTTTTTCTTCAAAGAAAAATTTTTTAATTCCAGACACTGATGATGAGGATAATAATAATAGTAATAATGTTTTAAATTACATGGAAACACAATCTTTATAAATGCAGGGCAAATTGAAAGACTAAGTTAGTGTTAGTAAGTCTCAGGTAAATTTTTTTCTCATCCTCATATTTAGTAGCTTTTTACCAAAAATGCTCCTTCTTTTTTGGAAACAAACTTATTGGAAGAGATAAAAATTATTGTGAAATATTTCAAATACCAAATAAAATAGGAAATATTGGAAAGTTTGGTAATGTAGAAATGTTTGTAGGCGGTACTATTTTCAACACTTTTTACGTACATATGAAGCACTGTGGCTATTTGAATACATGTTAATTTTGATTTAAATTATATTCCCCATCTCACTGTGTTACGCTGGCCAGGCCCGTGTTGATGATGTTTACTGACATTACAGTTTTTAGATGAAAACTTGCTCAGGCACTCAGAAGTGGCTACGGCAATGGGATAACGTGAAGGAGCCCTGGGCACCTTCTCACCGCTTGCTCCACTCTCTCTCCTCTACACACTCGTCATAAAGTGTGCTCACATCTCAGAGTGAAACTCCGAGGCAAGACCAGTGCTTTCGCTTCTGCATAAAATCACTACAAGTAAATAGAAAGCATGATTTAAAACGTAATTCAGCTGCGCAACAATTGTATATGGCAATTCAAATAGGAATAAGGAACTTATAAATATGTTCCGAGATTCACCTAGTGTTAGCCTGTGGGAAGAAATGATAATACAGAAGGGTTTTCACAGTCCCTGTATTTCCAAATATTAGAACAGTTAGCTCCCACTAATCTCTACTGTAGGATGTCATGCAAAGTGAAGGAGTAATAAAATAATGAATAAAAAAATCTTGTATAAGAAATGAGAAGAGTTAACATTAATGTCATGTGATAGATTAGAAACAAAGAGCACCAATGAAACGAACCCCTCGTCCTCTTCCCCCAATGAGCTCAACCATCAGCTGCTTTTCATAACGAACACGATGATTCACCGATGTATCTGCAGGCCTTCTTTCTCCATCCTCGCTCTCACTCATGGCAGTGGATCTGTTCCGACCTTTTCACATTCTTTCCCTGTGTCCTTTTTGTATGTGTGTGATTTATGACGTATCTTAAGTAGTCCTATTCAGAGGTGCTGTTCATTACCTTAAAAACTAAGTTAAGTGACATGATGCCAGTTGGTGTATTAAACATGTGCCCTTGACCTTGTTATCACTGAGGACTCAAAGTCCAGAGTCGCTGCGTAAGTTATCATACACCCACAAACAGTCTCCAGCCACAGAAATGACAGAGAGAAAAGAATCAATCATTTTCAAAGCTGAAAAGGGACAGTGGTCATTTTCTATTTTGGTTTGTACACTCAGCATTTTTCTTAGAAGCTTCTTAAATTAGCCTTGAATTGATTTTCATTCAACCAGCTCTGCAATTTTTGTTTGCCATCTAAATTGTTTTACTGACAGGTTCTTAAATGGGGCAAACTCCATTTCAATACTTTGTGACTTGGACCTGAAGGAGAAGTAAGGACTCTGGACATAGACTCAGAAGTCATTTGCACAGCACATGAATTGCATCAAATTTACAAATATTTATTGAGTACCTAGAGCAAGCAATTTCTAAATGCCGCAAAGGTTAATGCTGAACTCTTTGAAGGTTGGTTCTCAATCTTAATTGCACGTTATTATCACCTGGGGATCTTTTGGGAATCTGGCAGTACCAATACAAAGATATATTTATTTACTGTGATAGGCATTTGTGCACTTTCAAAGTTGGATATTACCAATATGTCCTTGTACTGGTCTTTCAGTGATCATATGCTCGTGTTTCTGTTGGATGTACACCTAAGAGTGGAATGACTGGGTCCTAGGATGTGCGTATGGTAAGCATAAGGTGATGCTAATGAGTCTCTGTCGACCTCTTGGATCGCCTCTTCTGTAGTGGCTGTTCAGATCTGTTGCCCATTTTCTACAGGGTTGTCTCAAAAATTTCTTTATATATTTTGAGTGATTCCTTTTCAGATAAATATATTATAAATATCTATTCTATATCTCTGTCAATTATATTTTCATATTGTTAATACTATCTTTTGATGAACAGAAGTTCTTAATTACAATATATTCTAGATAGTTTTCTTTTTATGTTTAGCGTGTTTTTTTATAGCCTAAAGTATGGTTACAGGAAGAGAATGCCAAATAACTTTATGTTTGAATGATTTTTATTCCAGACTAATTTTCTTTTGTAGTAAACATGTTGCCCCAGTACCAAAGTGCAGTGAATAAAAGGCACATTTCTCTTTAATGTAACCATATCATTTATTTCAATTATCTTCTCCCTTCTTTCAGATGTCTTTTTCATGTTTAGCCTCAGAAGCTCTCACTGTATTTTTCCATGTCTGCTTGAGCAAATCTAAGCGATTGTTGACTAAAATCAGATTCAGATGGGATCTTTTGAGATCAGAGAATATGACTAATACCACCAATAGTTCATTCTTTTAAAATAGGCCTTAGTATGTTAAAAAAAAAAAAAAAAAGAAAGAGCCGCTGTGGCTCTGATGTGTGAGAAGTCTAAATAGGCCCACTTTGTCCTGCTGCTGCTACTACCAGCAGGGCATGTTCTTACCACTGACTTTGATTCGGGGAAAAGTGACTGAATGGTCTCCTGTGACAGTGATGCTTATACTAGCTGCCTCCCTCAGCCACAATGGTTCCTTGAACATGAGAAGAGTTTTCCTCCATCCAGCCCTCCTGGGGCTCTGCTTAGTGCAGACTATTCCATATCAAAGTTATAGCTGGGCTTCCAATCTCCTAGCCCTCTGCATTAACTAGCTCCCTCATTTCTGCAAGGCTGTCTTTCCCCAGCATGGCTGGGTAGGAGAGGACCAACGGTCCAATGCATGATGCACAGAAGACCACTTTTCTCCTTCCATCCCCTGACTAGGTCCTGGGCCCAGCCTGCGTGCCCTGTCACTTTGCTGCCCCAAGCTGACCTGTGCTCCGGGTCTCAGCTCCTTTCTCTGCCACAATGCCATGGTCAGGGAGAACCCCTGTGTGCTGCCAGACAAGCTTTCATAACTTTGAGTTTTAAAGAGAAGCGTGGAGATCTTGATTTCTTTCTTTCTCTAGGACCCCTGAACAAATTATGCAGTTGTTCTGAATTAATCCTCAGTATATCCAAGCACAGCACATAAATCATTTGCCATTAAAAATTTAAGGTCTCCCTGCCACAAGAAGCTATGGAAAAAAGGTTATGGAAAATTGGCACAGGAAAGAGCCAGCTCTGTTCTCTGTGACAATAGCGTCTGTCACTTAGACTGACTCCCTGAGAGGAATGAGCGTGATAAGAGGGTTGGGCCCGCTCAGTCTCTGCCCAGCACCTTGCACACTTATATAGGTGCAGCCCCCCAGCACTGTTTTGTAAGTGAACAAACTCAGTTACATCCATCCACACAGACAGTTCCAAAATACTTGGTGTATGGGAAATTCTGGAATTCATTCTATCTGGTATAGTATGGCAGGTAAATTGATAGAAAATTAATTGGAAGACAGTTCCAAACATAATAGCTCAGCAGAAACATCCAGAATCAATTAATCAAACTGCAGCTCATTTTAATTGGACTTACTCTAACCCTGAAAAGGCACTGGAATCTTTAATTAAGATTTTAAATCAGATCCTATTTAAAATATCCATGTTTTCCAGAATAGTTAACTTGAAACCTAATGGTAAAAGTAAAAATCCCCAATACATGTATGACACATATGTTTATATTTAATTAGATATTACTTTTTTGATAATTTAAAAAGATAGTTTAAAACTATTTGGGTAAACATTAACTCTTTAATAGTACAGAATTAAGAAGTCTTGTTTACAAAGCTGAGTGTTGATTTTCTCCTCTTACAAATACTAATTATGTATTTCACACATATAGACATATTTTTTTCCTTGTAATATCCCTATCTTCTGACCTTGTTCTCCATCCGGTATCTATTTCCTGCAACTTCATGGAGTAATTCTGTGTTTACTGGCTAAATCGAAACTAGACTGGGAGCTCTTTGGAGCGAGATCATCTGCATGCAATGCCACGCCTCTGGGGTGTGCCGCAGGGCCCAGCAGAGGTCTTCTAAACAAAACCTGCAGAGCTGCAGTGCCATGCCGACTGAAAATGACCCGAGGAATAGAGGAAAGTGGAAATTTTCTTCTTTGACCATAATTTTTGTGTAGAGAAAAGAGGTTTCCTTGTAACAGAAGGCCGCCCATAGCTTCTGGTCCCACCTCCGCCTCAAACTAGATACATTCTAAAATAACTCAGCTCTGCCCATGGTCCAGCCTTGGATTTCTCTCTGCCTTTGGTGTCTCATCATGTGACCCCAAACAAAATTAAACAAACAAGACTAAGCACGTTGGAATGGTGGAAAATGGATTGTATCCAGTTGTTGGTCTTGGAGTTATTTAGTTGTTATTGCATCCCTTGGCAGACTGAGATAAATCAGAGACGGGATGGCTCAGAGTAACAAATGCTTAACAGACCGTGATTTAACATTACTATGTACTATAAACTGTATAGCATGATTTAAAGTACTATCACATGAAGTAAATGAAATATACCAGGAGTATGCCTTTACTCCATATCTGGCCTTCCTCCAAAGAGTTCCTGGGCTGAAGCTAAAGCCAAGGCTGCAGGCTGCCTTACTCAGGAAAGAAAACTCCAGCAAAGAGGCTGAAAGTGTCTGTCAAAGACCTAACTCCAAGCCCTAGATATTCTTACTGAGTTGAGTTAGCAGATGGGAAAAGAGGGAGGTCTGAAGCTCAGGTGAGCAGCAGCTTTGATATGGAAGAGAAAAAAGAAGTCCTGAGAATAAGGCAGAAGAGAGACTGTAAGAATGACAGGAGATTGAGTACATGGAGGGGAAACGACACGAGAAAATTGTCAGCTTTTCAGAACTGGGATGAAATCAGATCTTCTTGGTGGAGTCTGTAGGATTTTCTGTGTACACTATCATATCACTGTGGTACATTTACACTATGGAATACTATGCAGCAGAAAGAAAGAAGGAGCTCCTACCCTTTGTGACAGCTTGGGTGGAACTGGAGAGCATTATGCTAAGTGAAATAAGCCAGGCAATGAAAGGCAAATACCATATGATCTCACCTATAAGTGGAACCTAATCAACAAAACAAACAAGCAAGCAAAATAGAACCAGAGACAGGGAAATTAAGAACAAACTGACAGTAACCAGAGCGGAGGTGGGAGGGGATAACAAGGAGAAAAGGAGGGAGGGTTGTCAGGAACAGGTATAAAGGACCCATGGACAAAGCCAAAGGGGAATAGGATGGGGGGTGGGAGGTGGGGATGGCTGGGTGCGGGGGGAAAATGGAGACAACTGTACTCGTACAACAATAGAAAAAGAAAAAGAAAGAAAGAAAAATCAACTCCTCTTCACTTACTTAGGGTCTTTCTGGCAAAGTTTTGTTTATGGAATTGAAAAACATGTTTAATCTCTGAGGATAAGGTGGTTTTAAGTAATTAAGACCAGGTTCAGAGCTAGCTGAGTGAACTGGACAGGAGGGAGTGAACATGTGTGGAACGTGCATGGAGCAGGTAAGAGGTCCTGGTGTGGAGGCAGCTTCGTCTGGTCTAAGACAAGCCATTTTTTTTTTTTAATTTATTTTAGAGAGAGGGGAAGGGAGGGAGACAGAGAGAGAGAGAGAGACAGCAATGTATGGTTGCCTCTCACATGGCCCCCACTGGGGACCCGGCCCGCAACCCAGGCATGTGCCCTGACGGGGAATCGAACCGGGACCGTCTGGTTCCCAGCCCGCGCTCAATCCACTGAGCTACACCAGCCAGGGCAGACAGGCCATTTTTAAAGGGCTCATGACCACGTGAGTGCCTCTTGGTAGAACTGCTCAAATAATTTAGATTACTATTAGGTATTATTTTGCCACTTTAAGTTCTGAGCATTAATTATGGTATTTCTGGACACGAGTTTATGTGAAAGTCCATTTAGAACTTATATTCCTATTAGAATAGTGCATCAAACGTGGTGGTCAGGTGATCATCTGAGTAAGATGTACCTGCGAGGGTTGTGGAGTGTTTAGATTCACAGCTCTGTTCCTGGCCCACGGAGTCAGTGTTTGTTGGAGTGAGTTCCTGCATCTGTATATTTATTAAGTCCTTCCGTGGATTCTCACATTCCTTAAAGTTTGAGAACCTCTGCCTTAGGATAACGGGGTCTGAACCTATCCAAGCATTTTATACCTCTGCAAGAGTGACTTATAGATACATATTGTTGTGTATTATTCAATAAATATTATGCCACTATATTTCTTCATCAGTCTCCTTCCCAATTTTGTCGAGAATCTTTCCAAGCTTAAAACAGTGAACGCTGGACCAACATGTGGAGAAAATGCAGCAACAACTAAACCAACTGAAACACCACATCAAGGCGCAGCCAAGTTAGAACTCGAGGATTTCTTTGTAATTCCCACTGGATTAAAATTGTACCAGCACCAGCATCATTTTTCAGTGTGAAAGACAAACCGTGCTTCCCCACAAATATATTATTATTTAAAATTTCAAAACAATATTTTCTATATAAGAACATCAATACATCTCACTGTTATTTTCAAAGTAAGGTGTAGCCTTTGTTTTGTTCTTTGAAATAAAGCAACTAATTTTTTTAAAACGGCCTTCCCAATTGAGTTTAATAATTTTTTTTTTTTTAGAAAACAAATGTGTAACAAATTCATCTTCTGGAAAAAAATTGAACTAACATTATATATTTTTTAGTCTTTTAATGTTTGGTCACAAATCGTGCTTTCCAAATTTTATGTTTGCTCTTTTAAATTTTTGCTATTTTCTGGAAGGCCGCAGTTTTTCCGGTTCTCTGAGAGGACTCAGTTTTGTTTGGTCTTTAAATCCTGAATTAAAAACCTAGGAACATGTTTCCATTTGCAGTATTTCCCTCGTAGGTGGGACGGCCACCCGGCAGAGGGGCTTCCTGGGATGCATCCGGTCTCTGCAGTTGAACGGGCTGGCCCTGGACCTGGAGGAGAGAGCCAGGGTGACTCCCGGAGTGGAGCCGGGCTGCAGGGGCCATTGCAGCAGCTATGGGAAGTTGTGTCGCAATGGAGGGAGATGCAGAGAAAAGCCCAGCGGGTTCTCATGTGACTGTACCTTCTCTGCATACGCAGGGCCATTCTGCTCCGATGGTAAGCATGCATGCGGTGCCCCGACAGGAAAACCAGTCCCGCGTGAATACGCGACGCATCTAACAGTTATGGTCTGTGTTTCTCTTTGAAACAACAATACTCCCATTTCTCTCTCTCTTTTTTTTTTTAGCAAATTACTTTTTTATGCTAATCACACGTCATTCCTTCAATTGTTAAAAAATGTCTATTGATGATAAATCCTCTAATAGTTGCCTATAGGTGTCTTAAAGTGTTAGCTGGTCAAATGGATTTTTTCCTATTTAATGTTGATGCTCTTAATGTGATTGTCAACAACCTGCCCCTTGGGGCAATTCTTTGTTTTAAAATCATTAAAGGAATTATTGTTATTTTTGATGAAGACAGTCAAGAATGCAGGAAAATCTAGGAAGTACTGTTGGCTTGTTCGTTTGCTTTATCAAACAGATATTTTTCCAGGAATATAAATACCTTTTTAATTAAATATTGATGTGTAACAAAATATGGGCATTTTGTTCTATATACCGAATATCTGATTGTGAAGTAAAACAGTGGAATATGTTTCAGCCGTTCTTGTTCACTGCTCTACATCCGGGAAGAAAAAAGAATTGAGTGTAGAATTAAGTGTTCTGGACGGACGTCTCTGAATATACAAACATTTGTTATACTTTCATATTTTATCATAGAAAACTGTCATCCAGTTTAATTCAATTGCTTTTTTTAAGTGTTCTGGGTTAGTGAACCTTTTCTGAAAGGAGGCAAATGAAAATTGGCTCCAAATTGAAGCCACCTCAATTTGCAAAGAAAGCACTCGGAAATATTTAATGAAAAGTTGTCAAACTGCACTCTGCAAGTCATCTGCTTTTTCCCAGGAATACGTTATAATTTCAGGTTAACCTGTAGTCATAAATCACACACTGCTAATACCACCTTAGGAGACTTTTCACGTTGCAAGTTAGAATGAAAACTACTTGGTCACAAGAACGTGTCTGTTCTCTGTATCGACATGGTTTCTGGCTCATCTTGTTAAGTGCAGTCGGGAATGTTATTCTGCATCCACATATTATATCTAATATAAAAAGTGCATAATCATAAAAATAATAAAACAAAAACTGCCTGAAGTGCCAAGGGGGTGGGAACATTGCTATATTACCTGTAAGCATCATCTACAACTCATATCCAATAAGCGGCCCTGCATAGGAATGGAAAGAATCGGGCTTCTGGATCCAACACTGACTATCCTTCCCACTGCCCTCTTCATTCTATACAACTGTGTTTGGTGTGGGTGTGCACGTGTATGTGTGAATTTGGGATATTAATCTCATAAGTCAAATACTCTGCTTTTGAAAACTGATTTAAAAGAGACTGGACAGTTCTTTATGTTGATCACTGCTACACAAATGCCCGTTTCTCTTCTCTCCTGTTAATGGTAGACTTACTCTTTTTGTAGTGCACGGGAAATATGAGAAAGTCTTTAGTTTCTGGAAGGTACTAGGATCCCTCAAACTTCCTTTCTTCCTAATGCAGGAAGACTAGTGTATTCTGGCTATAAAAAGATAGATGGGACTTAAAATTTAAATAAGAAAATGGGTGGTAAGGGAGATGAAAGTCAAGAAGCCTGGTTATGTTTAAACTCAGCAGAGCAGTAAGCTTTCAATTATAAGATTAATTAGTGAAGTAATTATATATAATTCTAACATAAAGCCATTTCAATGACCATGGTGAAAGCTCTGTTAACTTATGGTGTTATTTAATTCTGGTTTGAGGGTATTTGTTATATTTATATAATTTGTTATTTTTAATTAAAAGTATCAGTTAATAACTGAAACAAGATCCCTGGACTTAATTTTTTTAACGTAAAATGTATATATCTTTTCAGAAATTGCTGCATATTTTGGGTCTGGCTCATCCGTGATTTACAATTTTCAAGAAAATTATTCCTTAAGTAAAAATTCCAGCTCCCACGCTGCTTCATTTCATGGTGATATGAAGCTGAGCCGAGAAATGATCACATTTAGCTTCCGAACAACACGGACACCAAGCTTGCTGCTTTATGTGAGCTCCTTTTATAAAGAATATCTTTCAGTTATCATTGCCAAAAATGGTGAGTGCTTTTTAGATGAGAGAGAGAAAATTGAGTTAGAGCATTACATCAGTAATAATATGGATCATTCCATGTTCTTGCTTCTCAGACTATAAACAAGAATAAAAAGTGTGCCTGTTTTGGGTAGTCAATTGTATTTTTTCAGTAGTATCCTATAAATTTAATCTAAAAGGATTAAAGTAATTACGGTACCTTTATTTTTTTGCAATTTTGATAATTATGCATATCGCATATGAATTTTAATTTATTTGTATAAAATATTGTTATCTTTTTTATTGCTAGAAGCTCTTTACTATTCCATATAAATATCAGTATCCATTTTGTGGTTCAAGAAATAAGAATATTTGCTCCGTACATAACAAATACGTCCTTCAAGTCAAAGTACAAAATGTTGAAGGAATGTTAACAAACTAGTATTATATATAAGAAAATGTCTACAAAATAATCTGTTGATTCTAATTGTAGGCAGTAAAATAGCAGTGGGAAACGCTGGTACAGTGACGCAGGGCAATGGCGCATGCGTTAGGATGTGTGTGCACTCCAGCAACCTTGTCATGGGAGACTGTTTGCTGCTTCTTTTCCCTCCACTCTATCCTGATAAAAGATAACAATTTTATAAATATATTCTCTGTGTGAAAAAATAAACACATTTAAAAATGCGTGCCTATATAATTTCAACCAAATCAAATGTGAACCAAGGGCCCTGAATGCCAAAGTAAAAATAGTATTGTTCAATAAGTATATTTACCCTCACTGTATACAGTTTGAGCTTAAGGTTTATCTGTATGTTAGGACATTTTCTTTGTTAAATTGGGAGATGTTCTGTGAATTAATTGATGTCTTTATAGGCAATTGAGTACTATAAGTTCTAACAGTAAGTTTGGCTTAAAAACATTCATTTTACCCTAATTTTATTCCCAAGTTTTTGATTATTACCACTTGACCAAATATTTCTCATCCTTAGCATACTTACATGTGCTTATGATAATTTTATTAATCACATTTCTGGTGTGGTAGATACATTTTTTAATCAGATGAGATTACAGAAGTAGAATGGTGTTACAACATTCCACATGGTTTGGCATTTTATAATATACCAAGTCTTACTTTTTTCAGTGAGAAGCAAGTACAGAGATTTGTGTTTTCTTAATTGCATATTGATTTCTAGGGGAAAAAATTAAAAGAATTTTTGGAAAAAGACTTAGTGGCAATATGCTGGGTCTTGATTTTGGAAATAGTGCAATTTCTCACAGAAACCAACTTCTAGGAGTTATGATGAAAGAAAACAACCAAACTATTGTGAATTTTCCCCAGAATTGACTAAATAACAAAAAAGGGACTCTTAATTTTTATATGTAATTCCTAAATTGCAACTTTAACTAAAAATGTAATTTCCCCCTACTTTAGGAAGTTTGCAGATCAGGTACAAGCTAAACAGATATCAAGAACCTGATGTTCTTACCTTTGACTTCAAAAACATGGCTGATGGGCAACTTCACCACTTCAAGATGAACAGAGAAGAAGGCGTGGTCCTTGTAGAGGTAACACAGTAAACCCGGGAGAAGACACGGCTCCGATTAGGACTCCCCACCACAGAGACGGGAAAATGCATGGAATCAACAAAGACTGCTGCTTGTGTAGAGCTCATACCCAGACCATCAAACGTGGTCAGAGTTTTTTAAGGGATAAGAGTCTGTCCAAGATATTATTAATATTTGATACTTAAGTATACAAATGCCCCCCTGTGTCTTATTGCTCAGGAGGGAAACGCACCACTGGTAGGACCGCCACTGCCCTGATGAAACCACTTTTCTCCGACAGGTCTAAGCGCAGCCATAATTCTAGCACAGAAATTAGTTATTACCATATCGGAATAGTGTATCAAAAATGAGAACCACAGCAGAGAAAGTGGAATTGCTTACTCTACCAGCTTTTGAAGAAAAGCGCTAATGTTTCAGCCCTCTGGTAAAGGAAAATTTCTTAGCTAAATAACTCAAGTGGAAAAACAACATTGGCTTCCCTAATTTTATTTTTCTTTTATGGTGGAGAAAAATAAAGTGATTGAAGATATAGAAGGTGGGGTGCAGTGGTATCTGAGGGTAGATAGAAATAGTTTAGAAAATAACATTCAACTTTATAAATGACTAAGTCTTTGACTTTTTTCCTAACTCTTTTGGCTTTACTAACAGTTGCCTATTTTATATCTATTTTTTATCTTCCTTTGCTTGCTGTCCTCAATAAAATGGCATCCGTCTGGATTTTTGCATCTCATGAAACAATTTTGTAGATTGATGAGAACGCAAGGAGACAAGTCTACCTGTCATCAGGTACAGAATTCAGCGCAGTCAGATCTCTTGTACTGGGCAGGATTTTAGGTGAGTAAAAGCAATAGCCTCTCCTCTGATTATGGTGCTTGAACACGGATCGGAAGACTCATATGCCAAACACACACACACACACATGCGCGCGCAAACACCACGTGCAAATTCATCGTGCCAAAAGAAATCTCTTGCCTTGTTTTAATTATGAAATAAGTGATAGGCAGCAACTGCACTTTCTCAGAGGCACACGTAATCATGAGTAGGGACTTCCTTCAGGGTGAGCAGGCATTCCCCTCTATAATGCCACTCCTGCATAACAAAACATGACATTGTTCTCACACTTCAAAAATATCAAATAATAAAGGTTGAAATAACAGGTAACCTGACTATTTTGTCTAAGATAGTAAATTGGTTTAAATGTTCATGACCTTTTCAATGATTTGTACCTTGCTTAATCACTCCTTCCCTTCTTTGTATATAATCTCACAATCTTGAGAATGTTTGATTAAACACATGGGTGAATGATCAAAATATTGGCCATGAGAAGATTAATAGCTTAGTTTTAGAAATATTTACAGGCTTTCTATGATGTGTACACAAACTGTATGCTCTTATTCTCCAAACAAAGGAAATGTCCTGAATTGCAGTGTTCCCCCACCCTGCCACAGTGCCATGCAGAATGGGTGCAGAGTACCGCTGAGACATTTGGAAGCTTAACTGAAATATTCCAAGTGTGTTTCATAGTGTAAATTATATAAATTCAACTGTAGTAATAAAAAAATCAAATACATATAACAAATCCTCAGCTTAAGACGTCCTCAGTGTAGAAGGATCTAAGATGAGGCATCATATAAAAATGTAAAATACAAGATAGAAAATGCTAACAATTATTCATAATGTTGATAAAATCATGTTTTTGAAGAAATAACATTTTCAAATTTAATGCCAGAGTTACTGATGAAACTATTTTTGTGAGTAGAAATATGTTAAATATATTATAAAAGAATTGGGACACTGATCTGCATTCTACTAGAAGGATCGTATTAACCAAGCAGGAGGATAATAACATCCATTGTACGAATATTTACTTCCCTTTTTGTAAATAAATAGAAGAGATTAGTATGGAATTAAAGATATTAATGTTTTCATTCAAGAATAGCTTATTATTCAAATGCATACTGCTCATGCTGAAAAATAAGATTAAAGTCCAAATTCAGCAATGACTGCTACTCATTCTCCTAACAGTGTAAGAAAGAACTCACTTGATGTGTGGCTAAGGCGTGGATCTTGACCGAGGACTAATGCTGAGTTCAAATCATTTGTAATTCAAAGGCAAATAATAATTTATGGTCAAATTTAGTGTGGTATATGACATTACAATAAAATGCTATGTAGTATATTATTATATTTTAATGTAGTATATTAATTTATAGTAAAATAGATGCTAAAATGGAGCTATTAATTTTGAAGTTTCTTATTACATTAGTCTAGGAAGCAGCTGACATGACAAAATTAATCATGTGAGGATTTTGTTAAGGGAGCACTAGTGAGGAAGAAAAGAAGGAGGGAGCTGACCCAGACCGCACTGCACCCGGTGGTCATGCACTTCCGCCTCTAAATGAAGGAGGGGGCGGGAGAGCTAGACAGAAGTGCCCTGGACTTCTGTGCAGTCTTAGAGAGGCTGCACACCCTTTGGGGATCCATTGAGTCAGCCAGCCATTGAAGGAGTCCCCAGTGTTCCTGCCTTAGAGTCCCTGCTGTGACCAGCCACTGGCTGGGAGCAACCCTTGGGAAGCAGGGCCTTGGCTCAAGTGTGGCCACGCATTTCACAGCCTGGCAACCGGGGCTCTTGGTCAGCTACTCTCCTCGAGTTGGAAGTCTACAAGACCCATTCTTATTGGCCCCTGCTTGTCAGATATGCTTTTGATTTTTGTAAGCCCATTTGGCTCACGGATACATTTAACACAAAGTTTGTGATCACCCGTTGTGTAACGCTGAGCATGTCACTCAGCATGGTAGATGTTGCATCTGCCCTCAACAGAGCTTGCGGTTAATGGGCACACACAATAGTTAGACAAAACGTTGCTCTGTGCCTAACTGAATATAATGTACCCTGTGTTATTTCAGATAAAATAGTCCCAAATCAGCCTCCAAATTAAAATAACTTAAAATACTCATACCACTTTATGATTTCTGAATATTTCTTTTAAGGGAGCAGAATGTAAACATTAACCATTTGCTTTTTTTGGAGTTGTAATTTACCTCCAGTTTCAACCAAAGACTCAAGGATGTGGCCACCCGCTGCCATTTCAGATGGAAACCCAGAAACAAAGGAACTGCCTTCCTACTCCGACTTTCTCCCGTGTGCGTTGCTTACATTGACGAAGAACTGCGGGGTTTGGATTACTGTCCATGTGAACATTAGTGGCAGACACTGAGAAAGGAGGGTAAATTTTAAGAACCAATATCAAACTGTGCCATGTTGACATGGAAACCATCTCTAAATCCCTATCACACTTAAAATACTTAAGGACTCACCGACTTTGGCAATAATAATGTATTCAGTCACGAGCCATGGTGGAAACACATCCAGGGTTTAGCCAGCCAGATCCTTCTGTCATGAGGAGAGTACATTAAATTTGCTTCATACTTGTAATTCACTGTAAAATTAAGCTCTGAATTTTGTATCCAGATACTTTTCTATGTTAGGGTAGTTTTCTGATTTAAGTGAAAGCTGGGGGCTGCTCTTCCTCACCCCGAGCAGTATCCTTCCTGTGAGGACCGATCGTGATCGCTGCGTTCTTCCAGGGCCACCGAGCCAGCAGTCCACTCAGGTGCCGCGGTGGACATTTAGGCCAGACCTAAGTAATGTGTGTCGTCAGCAAGGAAAGGACATCCACTCAGTCTGCACTGAGGAGCTTTGAAACCACTCTCCAATGTGCAGAAACTCTGTCTGTAAAATTTGCTACAAAGCCTAGAGGTGAGGGGAAAGGTGACCCCACCAACCGAAGGGCACTGTGATTTTGTGAATGGACCATGCCAAGCCTCTGAAGATCATGGAGTGGTTACTTTAAAGCAAGTTTCAACAGAGAAGTACAGTGTAGAACAAGAGAAGTAAGGAAGGTAGAAAATACCTTGTTTTTGTTCAGCAGGTTGATTTTTTCTTTTTAGTATTTTTAACATTTAAAGTGTCATAGAATGTCTTCAATACATAGTATGACTTCATTCTTGCAAGAAACTACTTAAAATCGAAGATGTTCATCAAGTCGATTTTTGAACATTTTAACAATTAGAATGTCATAGACCTTTTCAATGCGTGGCAGGACTTCATCCTTGCTTCAGTCATTTTCAGAGAGTTAGCCTTATTAATCTGAACTGGCCAGACCTAGAAACCCACAAATACCGTTTGTCCTCATCATGACATATAAGCATAGGTCAGAAGTGTCATGTCCCAAATCCAAAGACCATTCATGATGCTGAGACCTGTTATCTGGTTTTAATTATAGAGCGAATGATAAGGCAGACAGTGGGATTCTGTCAGAGTCACTTAGTGTCACAAGGACGTGCCCCGGGCGGGGGGGGGGGGGCAGCATGCTTCACCCCTGTCGCAGACGTAATAAAACCCAGAGCTTTACTTATGCTTCAAGAAATACCAAGTGATAAGAGCAACACCACAAATCCCGGATTGTGTATTTATCAGCTGCCAAATCTAGAAACCTTCATACAATGGTAAAACTAGAATAATCTCTAAAATAAAAAGAGAAAGCAATTTTTTTTAAATTACTAACATACTTTAAAATGTATCTGCACCAGGGTTAAGTAAAAAAAAAAAAAAAAAAAGCCACGATCAGGGGCTTACACTATTGTGTGAGCAAATTTATTAAAGAACAGGCATTGATGAGAGAGAGAGCGCAAGAGAGTGAGCAGAGGAATTGGCAGGGGTGTGGATTCAGGGCCTCTCAGGGGTGGAGAGAAGAGGCATGGCCATAGCCAGGAGATATTGGACAGGCCAGTCTAATGAGCTGTAGGACGCGTCTGAATAAGGACGGTGAAATTGAATTCTGCTCGTGTTGTCTGCTAATTGTAATAAAGGCTTAGAGATGGTTTTCATGTCATCATAGTGCAATTTGATATTGTTATATAAAAATTACTCTTCCTGCTTGATATCTGCTAGTCATGCTCATTACTGATGATTGGAGTGAAAAATTGTTCCTACAGTTCATCTTCACTCATAGAAGTCAGTACTGGAGGACAAAGGAAAAGCAATTCCTTTCTTTGTGGTTCTCCTTCTGAAAAGGCAGACAGCCTGATATCATTTCCTTGTTAAGTGCGTTGTTCAGGCTGTATTAAGCACCAGCACCAAAGTTAATGGTTCCTCAATCAGCTCCTTTAAGAGAACTATTTACTCAAAAATTACATAAAAAAAGATCTCTCTAAGATGTAATTAATCAAAGGAAATTTGAAGGTATGAAGTTGTGTTGCTAATCTTTAAGCTTTTATTGGATCAGTTCTGCCACATGGGAAAAATTCTCAAGATCATTACATAATCTCGAAATTGCATAAAAATTCTCATGGAAAATGTGCCCATATTTTGAATAGTGATATAATTTAACCTGTTGGAAAATGACTGAAAAATCACTGTTTCGTAGCGTAGTCCACAATGACTGTTTATTACAGACAGGTGAGGTGCATCGTGGGGGCGGTGGGAAGAACCAGGCTACATTAGACCAGCTCGGTCCATATCCTCCCCTAATTTGTCTGCCACATTACATTTTCTCTTTATATCCAAAACTCATTGTAAAATTAAGTTATGAGTTCTGTTCACGGATTATGTTTTATGTTAGAGTTTAGAGTTTTCTAAAAGCCTGAAGATGGTTTTTACTCATTCTGAGCAGTAGCGCTAGTCTATTTAGAGGCAATGACCCATAGGGGTCATTTATCTCTTCTGAGGCTGCAGAGCCAGGAAGTAACTCAGGTTTCGGCAGTGGAGACTTAGGCCAGATGTAAATAAAGTGTGTGGTCAGAGGGAAGAGGATGTCTACTTCATCTTCTCAGAAGAGCTCTAAGAACAAACTTCAGTATCAGACATATTTCACGTAAAACCTGCTTCAAAGCCAAAGGAAGCCATAAGAAAGTTTCATTAGAGGACTTCAGGACACTGATTTTATAAAGGTCTTGTCACATGACAAAAGGAGACAGGTTACGCCAAAAGCACAAGAGAAGTACAGGTTACTCGAGATCTCGAAATACCTAAATAATTATCTAAACCTCTAAACAAATAGTTTTTGTATTAATCTGGCCTTTCAAGGTCAGGCCTCAGAGCCGCAGGTTTGGTTGGCAAGTAAATACCTTTTATGAAACGTTGCTCCTTTATCCACGTTGAATTTGCTGCCTGCCCTGCCTTTGGACTTCTCCACCACTGTTCCCTGCTGTTGTTGCATCTTTGCTGTAATCGCAGGGAGCGGGGATGTCCTGCGGGTCCACCCCGCTTCTCCTTTGAGTGGTGTCGCCCTTTTCAGGCCTGTTCGTCTCGATCTCTGTGGGTGAGCGATACTGAGATCCTTAGAAAAGATGGCTGCTCGTCATAGATATGACCAAACTGCTTAGATTTGCTTTCTGAGTTTTATTTAAATTTGTTTTCTTTTGTCTTTTTTTGTCTGTCTGTTTTTGTTGTTGGTTTTTGGCTTCTTGGGGTTATGAGAAGCACAAGAAATTTCATGCCTCATTCCTTATAATTGTTCTTCCACTTACTTCATATATCCTTTCCAGAAGCAGGAATAAAAAGGCACTCACTTCATACAGATTTTAATTATTTGATACTATATTTTTTTTTTTGTAGACCTTTTGGTAAAAGATTTCTTCTTTAATAAAGCAGAAGTTTTTCCCTTTGTTGGAAAATACAGTTGAGGCTAATTTTTTAATAAGCAAGACTACCCAGAAGTCAGAGTCAGATAAGTGTTTTCATAACTGGAAACATCCAAAACGTGATTGTCATATCAGGATTTATGTGCAAAGCAGGAGACGCTCATCTTCAACTCCTCCCCTTCCCTGTTCAAACCCTTACATGATGTTGGCATTTCGGGAGTCAGGTAACAGGGAAGGATGCATGTTTTTGCTCATTGGCTTTGTTAGCACAGTTGTCAGAACGTGTATCTGATGCTGTGTGTCTCTAAGGCCAACTTTGCTGTGAGCAATTTAATATAGCTGCTGATTTTGTTTGGACTTAATTTTGGGGAGATGGCTGCAAAGCCCCTGTAGTTTCCCTGCGCTCCTAATTCTAATTCCATCCTGCTGATCCATCCAAAAGCAAGGAGCCCCTGGGCCAGCTGGCAGGTGGTGGGGAGCCTGGAGGTTTCCAGTGAGGAGGTGCCGTGAAGCTGACTCCCTGCCCTCTGGTTGGAGGAGAGTCTGGGGTCCACCTATGCATCCTGGAGGAGGGGGAATGACCCTGGCTCGCTTGGATTCCCACCTCCTACTGGAAATGCTTAGCTTTGCATAGATGTCTGGCTCCCACTGGGGAAAAGTAAGCATTGAAAATATCAGTGTGCCCATTTTTCCTGTTTGCCAAAAAAGGAATGACCTGAAATTTGAGGACTTCTTGAATTCTACTGAGGATGATTTGAAATTCGGACCAATTCCTCTCTGTTCTGGGGTTGGGTGGCTTCTCTGTCCTACAGTTTCACTGACACGGATGGCTATCTTGTCTGCCTTCTCTGTGCGCCAGCCACCTAAGGAAGTGAGAAGTCAACTAGCATGTGAGAAAAGCAACCCGTACTTAAGAAGATTCAGCTATAAAATGGAAGAAGAACCAATGTAACCAGAATCATTCCTTATCAAATCAAGCTACTCAAGGAAACAGATGGCATTCTGAATGAAACTTAGTAAGAGTTTGAAGGAAATTCTAGTAAAGCAACAAAAAAACCTCGAGGAACTAAAAAGTTTTATTTCTTGATTTTTCCAGACTTGAGAACTCAGCAAGAATGAATGGTCTTTATTGATGATTGACTTTATCACCTGGAAGATAAAGTAAATGAAACACTTGACCCATACAAAAATAAGTCCTAAGAAATAGAAAACCGGAGGCAAAGTAAAAGACTTAGAGAATATGTGGAGCAGCCGCAATGTGAATAATCCACAGTCCAGAAAGACAGAAGGGCCCACGTGAAACAGTAGTTGTAGACACAGTCTATGAAATTTTCCAGGCTAAAAAAAACCCTTGTGTCTGCATTTTAAAAGGGCCCACCCACCAAGACCTACGCCGAATAGGTGAGGAAAGATGCACACCTAGGAACAACCTGATAAATATTTCCAGATCACAGGGAATCTTGCAAATAAAAAAAAAAAAAAAGTTAAAGAGCCAGAAACTGCCGATAGACTACTAAGAGAATAGGACTGTGAAAAGACTCATAAAGTAGGCAAACAGAATTACATAATTTATCAAGATGAAGTTCTGTTTCAGATACATCCCATCACATTTTCTAATTTATTTCTTGATAGCATTATCACGCTTCAAAATTTTCATTAGTTCCTTTTTTCTATGTTTATTTTCTGTCTCCCTCACTGGGTGCAAGATGCTGGAATTGCAGTGAATTTGTTCTCCATGCCTTTAGCTCTCAAACAATAAATATTAATTGACTAACTGTCCATTTTAACATTTACAGTATAACATTTCTATACAATAACTTATAATAGGTAAAATGTTTTCAGTTTGAAGGTATAGTGTTTAAAAGTCACCTCATATCAGATTTTTATCAGAGAAATGAATCTTACCTATTTACTTTGGGTTTTTTGTTTTTGGGGGGTTTTTTTTGGTTCATAAGGTACGATTTTTTTTTTTAAGTCTATTATTGAAGATTTTAACCTTGTAGAAGAAATGGGAAAAACACTGTTGTGGTTATGTTGCTATTAAAATATTTCCTGCCCTGGGTGGTGTAGCTCAGTGGATTGAGTGCGGGCTGGGAACCAGAGGGTCCCGGTTCGATTCCCAGTCAGGGCACATGCCTGGGTTGCAGGCCAGGTCCCCAGTGAGGGCCATGTGAGAGGCAACCATACATTGTTGTTTCTCTCCTCTCTTTCTCCCTCCCTTCCCCTCTCTCTAAAATAAATAAATAAAATCTTTTAAAAAATTTCCTTTTCATTTCTTATTAAAGTAAAAAAGAAAAAAAAACACTCCAAGGCAAGAATGCTGTCTTTCTAAAAATATGTATGTTTGAGTGTTTATCCATTTAAATGAGTGACTGCTATGTGGCGGGACTAAATTCTTTGGTTTATACACACCGATGAAATGCCTCCTGAGGAAGAACTTGATGCTGGGGCTGAGTCCCTTCTCCGCCACCACAGCAGGAAAGTGATGTCATCTCTCTCATGCTCTGATTTCTTTTTATAGTGAATGATACTCATGATGCTAAACAGTTCATCATGTTTTTATTATTAGGTATAAAATGTGAAATGGAGAAAAAGGAAGTGTCTTTCAGAAACTTTGATATGACAAGACAAGTTCAATCAGGGCTAAGTTGCTCAAAGTTACTTTAAGAATAGCTGTTCTCAAGCCAAAAATTAATGACAATAAAATAAATAAAAGGCACTGCACAAGATGTGAGCAGAACAAAGGGAAGAACCTGTCAATCAGAGAATGGTTCATAAGTAAAAGAAGCTTGTGCTTGGCGGTCCAGCAGCCTGGGCTCCAGTCATCATGCCAGCTGTCTAATCTCAGACCATAGACGTTCGGAACCTGAGTGTCCCTTCCATAGGACTGGCCTCAGACACTCATGGCCACTGTAAAGTTTACACACAGTCCCTTAGAACAGTGCCTAGCACATAAGCACTCAATAAATGCTTAATTTCTATTATCTTATTTTTAAAAGGACCAAAATGCAACTACAGTTTGTGTCTGCACATGCGCAGTGCAGGGGAGAGTTGTCATGTTATAGTGTGATCACATCAGGTGGATGGATGCATTGGAGTCTGCTAACCTTTGAATTCTAAAACTCTACAATTAATCCCACTTGTTTAGATTTCATGCTCTTCAAGCATAAAATATAAATATATTCTTCATGATAAAACTATGAATTAATATTCTGGCATTCAAGCCAATCTCTGTTCCAAAATAGTCCCATAGTAACTCAACTCTCACTAAACTGAGGGGAGTATGGATTACTATAGGGGGCTTGCCGATGCTTCTGTCTGAGTGATAGGCAGATAGCAAAACAGGGAGGAAGATGGTGCGATAGGAAAGTTTTCACTGTGGCACCTGAGTAACTAGGGAGAGTCCCCAAAATTTGGGTGTATGACCTCCAGTTCATGAGAACGTCATCATGAACCCACCTCTGTTCATAACCTGCCCTATTCTTGTGGAGGCTTCAGTCATTTCCAGAGAGTTGTCATATTATATTTAATTAGCCATATTTAAAATCTTGCTTTCATTAACCTGAAAACTCTCCCCAATTGTAGAAAGATTTAATGGATCTGACTTCTTAAATAAAGACAAAAGAAACAGGAATCTAGTCACCGTGGGTGTACATACACACGCATGTCACTACTGCACTATCAGACACAGGCATTCTATTTGTGTCCCCCAGGTTTGCACTTGCACCACTTCTACTGCTGTTTCTTTGCGTTTCCAGAGCCCAGCGATGTGGACCAGGAGACGGCGCTGGCCGGAGCGCAGGGCTTCCTGGGTTGTCTCTCCGCAGTGCGGCTCAGCCACGTGGCCCCTCTGAAGGCTGCTCTGCAGCCCAGCCACCCAGCCCTCGTCACTGTCTCAGGACCCGTGACGGAGTCCAGCTGTGTGGCCCAGGCTGGCACCGATGCCACCTCAAGGGAAAGGACACACTCCTTTGCAGGTGGTCTATGGGGCTTCCTTTACTGGGGCACAAACACAGCTTGCCTGTTGATTTAAAATCCACCGATGTTGCTGTTATGCTACCTTCTCGAGATGGTGTCTTAAAATTGGTGCTGTTTAACTTTCAGTTAGTTCTCTTTATCATTTCTTTTCTAGACTCCCACTTTATGTGGGACATTACAGTTGACATTTCTTAAGTTTAAAATAACAGAGATCCCACATTGACCTACATTCTGTTCTGGTTTCAGACATTTATGAATTTTTCAAAATTTCTTCTTTTTACTTGCCTATATCACCCCTCCTTTTTTTTGACCTTTAACTGCAGATCACTCTGGAACAAGAGATGACAAAGAACCCCTAGCTAATGCTACCAAAAGTGACTCTGCAGTAATTGGAGGTAATGGGAAGCATGAATGGGCTCTTCGTTGGTTCTTAGTATCATTACTAGTAATGGTGAATTGTTAGCACTAGAGAAACTATTTATAAAGAATCCCAAGTGTTAGGCACTGAATGCTCAGGTCCACGGTGTGGGTTTATAATTTGTACTGAGTTGTCTTACAGAGTATTCCTACATTCCCAGCTTCCTTGGAGATTTTCAGTATAAATAATTGATAATTTTACTGAAGCACCACACTTAAAGAATACTTACTAAACTGTGTAATAATGAATATAATTTAGCTTGAAAATGGTCATCTATGTTCCCTGGGTAGTTCTGAATATATTTGAAGAAGTATCATTTTTGATGGCTGCTTGGACATGTCACTGCTTCTGCAAGGGTTTGTGTAAAAAGTCGGAAAACCCTGGGAGTAACATTGGAAGCATATATGTTGCTTTAATGATTAGTAAAACAGACATGGTTTCCATAGTTTAGATGCTGCTATCAGTAAATAATATATTTTTACATGCATTTGTATCAAAGACTAGGTAAATGGAATAAAATGGTTCATAATTACTTTGAAGAACTAACAAAAAATTTTTAAAGTATATCTTTCTGGCAATGAAAGAGTAGATTCTCTGAGACATAATTTATTCATTACCAATCCCCCAAATAAACTTTTTCCTTCCAGATTAGTGATTTTAAGAATGTTACTAATCAGATTATTGAAATGTTCAGTAGCTCATCCTGTCTCCATACTCTGTACATGATATGGACATAAAAAGTAAACAGTTATATTTTTACATAACCAGATAATGTGATTGTGCATTTGCTTGGGCAACTTATGTGGACTTTGTGTGGTTTTATTTGTTATACCCTTATTCATGTAGACATCAACTTCCTTTAAGTAGTTATATTTTATTTAGACAGTATTGGTCAGATCTTTGTGAGAAGATTAACACCTCCATTGGTATTTTTGTTGCTTTTCTTTTTATCAAATCCATGGTACATAAATTAGATACCTAAAATAGGATCCCCAATTAGTCATGTAAGAAGCAAAAAACAAAAATCCTGTTAGAAGAATTGTTAATAACTGCATCTCTAAAAGAAATACATTGATATATTAGTAATATATGGTAAAAACTCATTTTAATCTCAACATCTTAAAACAGGTTTTCTAGTCAAACAAATTGTCTCAGTCTCATAGTGGTGCTTGCTATACATTTAATGAGTTTAGATGCAGGGAGTTGGAGATACAGGGAGAGATAAATAGAGTGCGATTGTATAGTCAAGCCAATGTTAGGACAAAATATTCTTTAGAATATTGTAGCTTTGGGCAAAGACCGCTGGCAAGATTTACAGAATAAAGAAGAGGTGTGTTGATAAGTCATTCTGTGTTACTTTAGAATGAAAAGAAGTTACAGGTCCCCTGTGAAATTCTTACTTGATTCAAATGCGTGGTGCAGAGAGGGACCATGGGGCAGGTTTGCAGCTCAGGGCCTGGCCAGGGTCTGCGGACCTGGATCCGGTGTCTGCCGTTGACCATTGCTGGGACTCAGCTTCAGAAGCAGAGCAACTGGTCACGGCCATCTAAGCTCAGAAGGCCTCGTCCTGGCCCATGTGCAGTTTATCTGCAAAATCACAGAATATGTTCCGCTTGTGCGTTTATCCATCTGGGAGCACATGGTAGAATTCTTCACTCATTGTCTACTTATTCATAAATTGCACCCACAGTGTAACAATAAGTAATCCACTTAAGAACTTTTCCAAATTGGTTAATTCTCCAATGTTCTATTTTTCAGATAACTTTTTTCTTCAGTTACAAACACTGGGTAACATAAGATGGAAAATTGGTGGCCCAGATACTGTGAGGGCTTCTGGCCAGGCTACACAAATATGGATGGTCAGATTTAGACAAGAGGAAGCTCCATGGTTTCCTCATAAAAACACATCCATACAAGGTTTCAAGTGGCCGTGCCACAGAGTGCAAGGAGTTGGCCATGTTTTATTTAGAATGGCTTTTGTTCGCCTAACAGATAAAATCAAGGTTTTTCTTGGATGTGGCAAATTCTGGCATAATATCTTCCCCAAATTAAAGGATAAAATCACATACGCTGAGCAAACTAGCTCCTGAGTCCATCCATGATTTGACTGTCTGGATGTCCTCTCTGGGCCAATGTGATGTGGGTGTTTATTTTGTAAGTGCAGGAGCCTGCTCTCTCTAACGTTTTCATCAGTTTTTCACATTGGCATTGTTCAGAATATTTTTCTTAAACAAGAGGTCTATACCCAGACAATGGAGATATTTATAGCAACTATTTCTTTTCTAAAATTAGAGGCAAAATATAACAACAAATGGATATTCTGATTAGAAATATTATTTATCAATATGGCTAATAAAGATAACCATACGCATTAGTATTGAAGTGTAGAATTTGGTCACTGCATTTTTATTAGATTTATTTATTTTGCTATCCTTCTTAGGTAAGGCTGACCTAGACAACAGTTGGCTTAGTCATTGGCAATTACTATGAGCTACAGTGAATCTGCCCCTAAAACCATGCACTCAGGCATCCTCTGCGACTGGCAAGACCCTTTATATGTTTGGCTTCATTGGACTCCACTAGCATTGTATACATTTAATTTAAATTAGAGCGAAGACTCCTAGTTTTACAATAAGAGAGTTGATCCACATTGCTGTTTGCATTGTACTTATTTTTGTCTGAAAATTAAAAAAAAAAAATTAGTCAATAACTCTACTGACCTCATCAGAAAACTCTCAAACTCATGGTGACAGACAATAGTTTCCCAAATTCTGTCTTTCATGAGAAAGCTTGACTTTATCATCGGCAGCATATACAGGGGTGGGCAAAAGTAGATTTACAATTGCTCATACAAATACAAAATATGAAGTAATAATACAAAATAAACTGTTTCATGTACTCACAACTCTAATATATGCCCACCCCTATATGTTGTCAGTTGTTCTTCAAGGGACAGACTTCGTTCTAAAATGAAACTTCATTCATTTTGGAGAAATATCTATCTGCCAGATTCCCAAGTCAAAACAACCGCAGCGTGTCTGTCAGTCATTCTTTCAAGTAGAAGCGGTGTTCCATGAAGCACAGTGCTGCGCGTCCAGCTCACAGCCCCGTGTTCACACGGCACTCTTCCTGGAGACAACCATCCCACTTTGGGGTGCACCAAAGTGCTTTATGAAAAATATTTATTTCTTTGCTCCAAATGTTAAAAAGACTCATAGCCAAAGATCAAGATGTAATAAAATGAGTAACTTTAGTGCTTCATCAGAGACACTCTTCAGTGAATCTGGCTCTCTTTCCCCCCGTGACGGGCTAGCAGCGAAAACCTTCTTCTTCATGGATTCAGTGACCACTCGCCTTTGGTAGCCATGCCCGAATTCATGCTAACGAAGCAGGAGTTGTCTCCAACCTTGCTGTGCATTACCAGTGGGTATGGCAGTGCAATGCAAGGGCCGTCTTAGAACTATCATAAAACTAGTTTGGTCCTATGGGCCCTTCAAAGTGTCCCCGGGAGCACCAGGCCTTGCCAGGTCACACTTGGAAGACTACCAGCCTAGTGTAGTGCCAGGGCTGGTAATCATTGGCATGGCTCACAGTCGTGGAATGTAAATGTTTTAATTACAATTAAATGTTTCAAAAAATCAGCATTCCTCTTGTATAGAAATAATCTAAATATACTTACGTGTGGGTATTGATCTAGTTCATTAGTCAGGGGTTATTCATGTGTATATAACCTGTTCCTGCTATTCAGCAGATGACAAATTATTGAACATCAGCTTCATTAAAATGTTTACGTATTAAAGTATAAAAATGTGTAATTATTTTGCGATGTTACTACTGTTCTATAATTTCAAAATAATTAAAACTTGTCTATGTATTAGTATAAATGATCAAATAGTCTTAGATACCTTCTTGTGTTAAATGTAAATACACTAAATAAACCCAATATAACATGCATTCAGTATAATTGGAGGTGACCCCCTCAAGGTTAATAGAACTCAGAAGTAAACTCAAAATATTATGATACCACTGGACCTAGAAATACCTGAAATTTTGATATTTCCAATTTACCAAGTTGGATGCTTGATTTAAGTAGAGACTAATTATACTGTGACTTATTAACAATGAAGTCAACCCAGTTTCTGTTCAGATGACAATTCTGACTGTATTTCTTTTCTCTTCTCTTACTAGGTTTGATAGCTGTTGTGATCTTTATCTTGCTGTGTATCACTGCCATAGCTGTCCGCATTTATCAGCAGAAAAGGTTATACAAAAGAAATGAGGCGAAAAGGTCAGAGAATGTAGACGGTGCTGAGGCTGTTTTGAAAAGTGAGCTCAATAGACAAAACGCTGCCAGTGAAAATCAGAAAGAGTACTTCTTTTGATTGGCAGCTGTGATTAACTTACAGTTATGACATTGTGTTTTAATAGCCAGGGGCTCTAAATGGACGAAAAACAACCCTCCTTGCATTGAAAGTGTGGGCAGTGATTTTGCAGCACTGCTGACTCGCCATTTCCAGACGCGAGGTGGCCCCAGGAGGCCACACCCAGCGACGCATTTCCCGTGGCAGCCGCTCTCTGTAATGAGGAATTAGATGTTGTTGTGGACTTCCAACTGTGCTGATATGATCCAAAACGGAAGTTTAACTGGCTCCATGACTACGGTTTTTAAAACTGTAGCCCTGGTCTCTCAGCCAGGTCATACATCGCTTTGTTCGAGTTAAATAATGAAACTGGACTCCAGTGGCCTTGCTTTATTTGAAAACAATATGCTGTGTTTGCTTTAGTGTCCCCTGGCGTTATTCATAGACCTGGAAATGCTTCTAAGATCCTGTTTGGCTGGTGTTTGCATCGTAGTGGCCCAAAGCATTTAAACAACCCCCTTTGCCTTCCTCTGTATTACATTCAATACAATTTATCAATAGTCTTGAAAGATGTTTTGTTGTCATTGGTTCGTTTGCATTGCTTTCTTCTATATTTGACCGTTCTTAATGATTTTGAATGCATTGGGTTCTGAGTGTCAGAATTCAGCTCTGAACCTAGAATTCATATGTAAAAACGCTCAGAAAGTGCATCAGTCCTCATTGTGTGATGTCTGGCCTTTAAAATGGTTCTATTTACTGGTAATTTGCTGTTGTTTAGTAGTGGCAGTAGTTAAGACCTTGGGTATTTTCCATTTCCCAAGGATTGTGAAATGTTTGCAACTAAATTTGTTGATATAAAAACACAATTCTTAACACTGCAAAACATTACTTTTATTTACAACTGTGATATCACAAATGAAATATACTTCTGAGACTATTTTCCCCAAATGTTATTTCCTTTATAGGTTTATACCGTTTTTCTGAAGTTTATCACCAACTTTTCTTTGATCTCCCTTCACTGTATTCCATGGAGCATGGTCTTATGTATTAGAAAAAAAAGAGAGACTTCAAAGTGCAGCGCTCCATTCCCCGTTCTAAAGTATATGCCCCTCCAGGCATGTGCTTTGCTCTGCACTGGCTGCTAGGGCATGTGTTTTGAAATATAAACTGAAACCACGCCCCCTTCCTGCCAAACCTGTGGAGAAATTAGAGGCTGCGCATCCTTAAAGGTGACGACAGATTCGATATGTGCACTGTGTGTCTCTCCAGTCACTTCTCATTCGCAGTGATGGGGCACACTTATGATGATGGGGTACATTTATCGAAACGTATCAAAAGTCGGTATAGGCCACTAACTAGTACCTTCTGATTCGGTACTATACCAGGAGATTAAAGAATTCCCGTAACCTTATGAAACTGATGCAGTCTTTAATTTTCAGGCCCTGTAAACAAGATACTTGCATGAAGCTCTCTTTGAATTCCACAAGCCAATTAAATAATAAAGACACTTTGCCATTCATAATTACACTTTCCAGATGCTTTCTAAAGAAACATGGATTCCTTAGTTTGTCCATATCCAAATAATTTGGAAATATGAAAGTTAAGGATCTTTTTTTTTCCTTCTTAACTCTCCTACAAAACCTCCTGTCTTCTCTTGTAGCACTGCGTCCATGTGATGTTTCTGTAAATGCCTGACCAGATCTTGAGAGCATGAATTGACATAGCGGTTCACGAAGGACCTGTGTTGACAGATGGCACACTCTCCTGTTTTTAATCGAAAGGCTTGTGGTGGCAGCTAGTGAAGGACTGAACACAGAAAGGGTGGTTTTTATTTGATGCAAAGCTGAATACGAACTTCATAACAGCCTGAGTCTTTTACAGATGCTTATGTTATTTAGCAGCAGTACCAACCTGGTTGGGAGCTGGGACGTAGACAGGCTTACCGATGGTGAAGCCTTCTGCTGCCCCGTGGCCGGCATTGCTAGACGCTGCAACTGGACGGCATCCTAGTGCACCGGTATCTCATGTCCCATGGCTCTCATTTCCCAATTTGTAAACTTTGTTCCTTCTTTCTTCTTGGTAAAATGCAGTTTTGAATTAAAATGCACAATATATTTTAAGAAACACTGTATAGAAGTTTAAAATGAGGAAATCATACTGGATTTTTTTTCTCTCAAAACAGTAAAAAGATGTGTAGACGTATGCCTTCCTTACTGGTATGTGTGTTTTTGGAAACCGATTGGTACATGCTGTAATTCTTATGAATTGTTAACAAAAGCTGTATTTATAATGTATTTTTTTCTTTTAAATGGATTCAGAAATGAAAGAAAAAAATAGAAAAATGTTTACTGATTGTAACAAGTAAAGGAAATTAAACTAGACTTTAAGTTTTTCCAGAGAAGAATGACTTGACTGTTAGCAATTGTTCGTTCACCAAAAGGTTATTATGCATTTAAACTGGGGGATGTCCTTTTACTTCTGCAGAGATCCTGTCCACTGAGCACTGCATAGACAAACAGGATTATGGGGCAGAATACAGGGTGAGGCAAACGTAGGTTTACAGTGGTGAGTACGTAAAACACAGGGTTTATTCCTGTAGTATTATTTATTAATTATTCTATTATTTTCCATAAGAACAACTGTAAATGTACTTGTGCCTAAAGCTGTGTAGTGCAACTTTCTGTGATATGAAAGTTTAAAAAATTCTTTATTTGTGATTTCAAGTGAAAACAATACATAATTAACATTCTCTTTTTGAGACATGCAAATAGAGTGGCGTTAGTGTAGCGTATGAAATGGGGGTTATCCGTGGGAAATGATATCTTAATTTTGTAGAAACAATGCCACCAAAATAGCCTCTGTCCACTCTAGGAAATAGCTCCATTTTTCTTTCAGTCCTTTCCCAAGTGCTGCTCTTTAAAGCACATTTAATCAATTCTTTAGATGGTAAATTAAAGACAAGAAGAAGAAGCAGCCAGACAACCAACCAAACAGAAATCAATTATTTAAAATTATCTTCCATTAGATGGTATTGTCCTTCATCTATAACAAACTTGGAACACAGTCCGGCAGGCAACCGGAGAGCACTGATGTATTATTTAGTGTGGACAGCTCAGTTTTACAGACAAAATGTCCAAGATGCAGATATATGAGGCAATGCCCCCGAGGGGACATGTGGCAGCATGTAGTGGTGAAGCTGTGCCTACAATTTACTTTTCCCTCCACATTTTGCTGATTTTAGTGCCTGCAAGACCTAGATCTTTGACAGTTATTTAGAAGTGTAGAAAATTGGAGGGGTCCTGATATCCTCTTTGTAATATCCTCTTGATGTCCAGAATGACCTGGACACAGTTCTAGATCTCTCCCATATCCTTTAAAAATGAACATAAACTCTTATTGAGAGGTCATCGCCATTAATGGATTTGATTTTCTTTAAAAAGCATTTATTAAGTTTATCATCCTTGACTCTAAGAGAGAGAATTTTACCTGGAGCACTTTTATGTAGTCTGTGAAATGTGCCATATGAGTTAGATCTGACTAACTGAGTCATCAATATGTTCTCTATGATAGCAGAAAAATGACATGTTTCATATCAAAGTGTGGTCGGGCGATTGTTTGACTCTCCCATCACATGTCAAGTAAATGATGGATCTGCCAGCTACGTTCAATATGTCTTGCTTGTCTTCTATTTTCCCAAAGTTTGGGAAGTGGAGAATGGGAACAGGGAAGCAAAGGTCCAGGAGCCAGCTGTGTGTCGGAGGTGCATGTGAGTAAGAACGTACATGCCTACGAGAAAGAATACGAAATGAGGAGAAAGGGACTACGACATACTTTGCATACAATGTGGTGAGAGGGCGGGACTTTGATAAATCTGTAGGATCCCTGAGCCTGGCTTTGAAGGCTTGCAAATGAAAATAAAGTGGGATGGAAAGCAATCTGGCCCACGATTATATGATTATAATGGTTTCTCCAATGGAGTAATTTTTTGTTCTTCTATTTCTAACATTGCCTTTAAATTTGTATGAAAGTACAAGCATATATTTTAAAATTCAAATAGTGTGAGAAATCTTACAAGGATGAATAGCTCTCCATCACCCATCTGCACCCCGCACCCTGTACCTCACCCCACCCATCATTTTGAGCTCTTTTTGGTTGCGTCTCTTTAGCTCTCTCCATGTTTCTTAATTGCCTTCTGCAGAGGCTGGGTTCTCTGGGAAACAGATTCTGTGACAGAGATTCTCACAGAAGGAATTCGTTAGGCAGTACCCTAGAGATCCATGTCTGTGGGGACGGGGGTGAGGCAGCATGGGGCAGCTGGAAAGTTCGGCTGCGCTGCTGTCGCAAGGGCTCAGCCAACCATGTTGGGTGGCCCCTTGCAAAGATGTCCTGAGTTGACATGAGGGGCTGTGCACTCATACTCTGTGTCAACAAGACAATGGATGTTTACTGCCTCACAGAATGGGCATGAACTTGGACAGACAGACAACTCTGTTCAGCTTAGTCAGTTCCTAAAGAGGGTGGACAAAACTCCTCAGCGTCTGGGGAAAAGAAATTATTTAGTTGTGAAACAGGGCACTGGGTGGCGCAGCACAGCGTCCCCGAGGGTCCAGCCCTGTGCTGCTGCTTAGATCCACCTGCTTCATACACGCTGTAGGAGAAGCTCCCTCAGCAATCTGATAGGCTTCATTTCCAAGGAGAAACTTAACATAAGGAAAGGATGGAACAACCCCTGGCCTCTGGCCCTGCAGGTGGTCTCTTGGCTGCATCTGGCACTCATCCTCTCCCTCCTCTACAGCCTGCACCAGACTCCCACAGCTCCAGCCAACAGTTCTGCAGAGTGTGAGCCCTTGTCTATTATGACCTCAGGCTGTAGCTACTGTACGTTTGCATTTACCATTAAAACTGGTCAAAAGAGTGTCTACATGCCCAACATATTCTTCCTGTCTCCACAGTATAACAACAGCTCTGTTACTACCGATCAGGGACCATTACCCCTGACATAGCTTCCCACTTAACGTTGCACCAGGCAAAGGGTCACGTTTCAGCAAAGGATGTGTGGGAGGCACACACACCGTGATATACGCTGGTCATTCCATACCGTACATCAGAGGGCCTCACTGGCCCTCAAAAGGTGGTGTTGGCAGATGCCTTGCAGGCTGTAAAGGCAACCCTTGGCTGACATAAGTAATGATTCTAATCAAAAGTAATGTCTATCCCTTTCAGGGTTAAAAAGATCCGATGCTGTCAACTTGCCATGAAATTGGTGTCGTTGTAGAGGGGAGCCATGTTGGAGAAGGAGCACCGGTCTCTCTTGCACATGATTTGAACACCCAGGAGTGGTGGTAGCTCCCTCGGCCTTGAGGAGTGGTAGCTCATGCTGCTTGGCGGTGCATTGCTTTCATTCCTGCCTCCACGGCCACTCTGTTTACACACCCATTGCACCGGCACTCCACTGGCCAGCGACTGAGGTCGGGTGCTACCAGCTGGCTAAGTTGTTCTGTCTGCTTGGTTGTTTACTGATGATTCCACGGCAGCGTATGCTTCCTGTGGGCACAGACCTTCACAGTTCACGCCCCGATCCACACGCTTCTCCCTCAGACTTCCAAATCTCCTTCTGGACCCTGAGAAACTGGCCAGATTACTGCCTCTTGGTCCATATACGTTAGAACTTTGGGCTGTTTATTTCACACAAAGTGACTGACCAGGGGCAGCACCCCAAAATTCTGCTCATTGGGAGGAAAGTTAGTCCTCACTGCTGTCATTCTCTGCTGCCCCTGACTGGGACTGCATTCCAACAAAACAGTGCACAAAATAGGTAGCAGGCTGCATGTGATTCCTATATGGTCCATCGTTTCCTGACCTCTGCCCAGCTGCACTGCATGCTTAGTAATTGTGCTGATCAGGTGAGCGTGGCGTCCCGACGACGTGGGTCTCTTCGGGCCGCACCGCCTTAGAGAGGGGTGTTAACATCCCCTGGGGTGAGACTGTTGTCCACTCCCGGTTACTACAAGTTGTTTCTAGATCTCCCCTCTGTCGGGTTTGGAGGAGGACACATTTTTCAGATCAACACCCACGTGCTATGTACCCGAGAAGTTGTTGCTCTACTCTAGCAAAAGGACCAACATCTGGCTCCGCAACCGAATTCAGGTTTCTGCAGATGAATTCCTCTTTGCCGTGTAAGGTGATCCATTCACAGGTCACAGGGACCAGGACCTGGGCCTGTGAGAGGGCCACTGGGCTGCCTGCCACACCCTGTTCGCTGTAAAGTTCTTCACCCAACTGGCCTGATACCCTCCGCTCTGGACCCCTTTTGTTTGAACTCCTCTGTAGAGAAGCCTGTGTTCAGGTGCCTCTTGAAGCTTCTGTGTGTGAAATGCTTGTGAACTACAGGCCTGTCCCCATATTTCCTGAGTTAGGCATCTAATGTCTGATCCATTTCTTTACATAAAATTGGTCTCACTTTTCTCTTATGGAGGAAATGCAAGTGGTCAGTGAATCTAGCCAGAGCGGAGCCTGGGCTTCTTGCTGACCCTTCCTCCGCCTGAGAGAAAGGATTGGAAATTTTCATAACTTGATTTGCTCAACTGACTGCAAATTGCCTTTCTGACAATTAGGAGCGCTAGCCATTATTTTTGGGGAAGTCATTAAATTATTAATAATGATTTTATCAAGCCATAAAGTGGCAAGAGCAGTTCTTATAATTCTTTGCGTCATGCCAGACTAATTTGTGTTTGCTCTTAATAAAATAATTTCTTCACTCCATGTGCTGATACTAGACATGACTGTATGTCCATTGAACTGACACATCTGCTTTCAAGCTGTTCATAGGAGAAACTTTCTGATAAATTATGTTTTTCTGAATGAATTCGTGTTTTTGAAAATAAGCTGTTATAATGATTCATGTTACTCTATATTCAAAAGGAACAAATTAATTTTTAAGATTTTATTTATTTGTTTTTAGAGAGAGGGGAAGGGAGGGATAAAGAGAGGGAGAGGAACATCAATGTTTGGTTGCCTCTCACATGCCCCCTACTGGGGACCTGGCCGGCAACCCAGGCACGTGCCCTGACCAGGGATTGTACCTGCGACCTTTCGGTTTGCAGGCTGGTGCTCAATCCACTGAGCCACCCCAGCCAGGGCAACAAATTAATTTTTTAATTGAGCAGTGAAATGACCTGTTCTTCCAAAATACATGTTAAAGGAAGGTGGTCACAAATGACTATGTGATTGAGACTCCTTGCAATAATATTTTCATTTGTTTAAGATACTTGGTCAAGTTTCCTTAGGACAACATTGTAGCACCAAATAAATTCTTGTCGAACAGCTTCTTCTGAAATAGGATTATAGTTATGTGAAAGGAATTGAGTCACATATAACAGAAGCACCACATTTTATCGTATCAAAAACTATTCAGAAACTAAAACAAATACTGACCAAACTGATTTCCACTGAGAATCTGTGTATTAAGGATTGTAGCAGGGAAAATGCTGGTGATGGTTTCTGAAAGATGTCACATTTCTGTTCCGATAGCCCTTTTCTACCAGTAACTTGTATGAGAAAGAAAATTATATTTTCTTTCTATTATATTTCATTTTTCCTGATTACTTTCTTAGTGGAAATTCTTACCATAGTTAAAATTTCATGATATATGAAATTGATATAGAGCTAAATGCCTCTAAAAATTTCTTGGAGCAATTTCTCTATTTCTATTGGCTTCGACCATGAAATTGAAGCTTCGTGATAGAATTTAAGTTATAGAATATCACATAAACATAGTCAATCCCTGAAGTCCTTCATTTGAAGGGAAATATTTTCTGAAATAATAATATTATACAAACAAACTCACTACTAAATTGCTAAAAAAAACTTTGGTTGTGCATAAGCCACGACTTTCTGCCACGTGGATGCTTTCCCACCACAGCAGTGGGTAAGGGGAAAGTGCCAGAAACTCCCATTGGCTCCAGAAACCAACGCAGACCTCCTCCGAGATCCTTCAGCCTTCGCACCCCTCCCTTTCCTTCAGTGCCCATGTGGAAATGGCTCCACGCCTGCCTCAGGACTGCAGGAAGTTACTCCCGTAAGTATTTATACCTCTTCCCTGCATGGATCTTCTGGAGGCCCCGAGGGAACGGTGTCATGGACTACAAACCCTTCTTGGTCTTTACACGTTACTTCAGCCAGCTGCCCACATCAGACCATTGCTCTAGTGACCAAACTAGGGTCTAGTTTCAGCTAAGTAGGTTAACTGTATGTTGCAACCAGCTGCTTCTGGTTGCGACTCAAATTTTTCTCTTGATTTACCAAACCCAGGGAAGATGGGACTGTAATGTTTAAGAAAAAATATAGATAGACATGTTGGAAATAATGTAAAAGAATTACAAATCAGAAGAACTGAACTGAATCGGATATCAGTTCTCACAGTTGCTACAGTCCACCAATCACGCTCGTGCAGTGAGTTGCTCTGCTTCACCTTCTGTACTGCCCTCTCACCCAAGGTGGTGCAACTGCCTCCCCACACCCAAAGCCCAAAACATGAGGACTGCAGCCCAAGGGGAAGCGCAGCCCCTTGCCGAACTTTTTCTGCCCCAGGCTGAATGTCATGCGTGTATTATTATTACTCAGTGGGAGCCTTCACCCCAGAGACAGAAGAGGTCTGGCTTCCAAGTCATTGCAGGAGAAGTCAAAGGCTTGGCAGTGAAGTTTCCTGGAGTATGGACTGCCCACCTGTCCTTGCAGACTGCTAGGTGGCAGGTTTTGATATCCCCTCTCTGGTACAGTCTGTGGACTCACCACTGGGTTAACACGAAGATTAACCTCATCTTTCAGGCTCGAAGCCTCATTCCAACAACGTGTCAGTCTGCAGCTCCTGCCGCCTGCCTCTCCCAGTGCTTCCTCTTTTGTGGAATGGTAGCACCATCCACCTCGTTACCAAAAGGTGAAATCAAACCAGAGAGAGAGAGCGAGAGCTGGAGAGAGCGAGCTAGAGAGAGCGAGCACGCGACAGAGACACTAACTCTTATTGCCCTGACGCTTCAGTTTCCCCTGCGCTTGGCTCTGGGCAGGACGCACGGCCTGCTGGGGCGTCCGCAGGAGTCGGCAGGGCTCCGAGTGAAAGTGGCTTTGGCACGTAGGGTGATTGAGGGTGATTGTTTTCACTTAACTTGATTAAAATTGTAGTAACATAGACAGTCCTCCAGTTATTTTTTATGCAGCCTACTGACTATTGTTTTTCTTTTTAAATGGACATTTACTACCTATTTAGAACACTAAAACACCTCAAAGCAAACATTAAGCAAAATGCAGCTTATCTATTACATGCCCAACTTCTCTGGATGGTAATAACCATGAACAGTGTCCATTACATGGTGAAGGCTGCATTTTTCATAAGTTGCTCTATAGATCCACTTTGTGATCACTAATAAACCTATTTAGAAAGTATCCAATTAAAGAAAACCTTAATGAGAGCCAATTACTCAATGCCCTAATTTTATTTTTGTGGCACTGAAATGTGTTTTAAATGAGTCATATTACATACATTAGCGCAAAAAATGTCACCCTTGTTCAATACCAATTCACCCACAGTAACACTTATGGGCAATTAACATTTCCTTTTGCATGCTATATACATCAGTAATTTTCTTTTGCTTATTGTAATGTTTAAAGAGTGTGACTACATTTATAGTAAATGCATTTTATTAGTAATCAAGCTGGACTTTTTCTCATCAGCAGGCCTGGTGGTTTATATGGGAGGCTGTGTCCACTCATCATTAGGAGAAACTTTCAGGAGAATAAACTCAACCGTGTTCCAGGAAAGAAATTAAGTACCTCAGTAATGTTTGGTTTACTTTGCAAAATAGCACAAGAAAGGAGGGGGCACATGAAAATGCTTTGTCTCTATTTTTTTTTAATTTGAAATAATTTCAGACTTACAGAAAAGTTGTAAGACTGGTACAAAGAATCTGTTGACCCTTCACTCAGCCTCCCTCAAGTGAACAACTTCTGTGATTTTATTTCACTTACGGAAACCAGGGAATTAACATTGGACACTAGCCTGCAGATGTTAAGCAAATTCCTCGTTTCCCGTAATACCCTGTCCCGTTCCAGAATCCAGCCCAGGATTTCCGATTGTATTTAGTTGCTGTGTCTCTATAATGTCCTTCTTTCTGTGACAATTCCTTACTCTCTCTCTGTTTTTCATGACCTTGACACTTCTGATATTTTAAAAATAACTGGCCATTTTGTAGAATGGCACTCGATTTGGGTTTGTCTGATGTTTTCTCAGATTAAATTGAGCTTACGCATTTGGGGGGCAAGAATGCCACAGAAATGACACTATATCCTTCTCAATTCATAATGTCACTGGGTGCATGATGTCAGTACGTCTTACTGCTTGTGATGTGGGCCTCGAATTCTTGGTTCATGTGACATTTGTCACCACCCTTTGTAAAGTCACTTTTGGCCTCAGCTGATATCCTGTTTCTCCTTAAGTTTTCACCCGCTGACTTCAGCATTCACGAGTGGGTCTTGGCACCCACAGTCACTGCTGCGCCCACTTACTGCCGCAGGCGCCTTAGTAGCCCCCTCACTCCTTCCACATTTGTTACCTCGGATTTGCGTATAAGGAAGAGCTGCCCTTCTCCGCCATTTAATCACTGATTTAGTTCTTTCTGCAACTACGGACCCATGCATGTTTATTTTAGTCCATAATCCAGCTCTCTATTTGCTTTGCTGCTTAAATCGCGTCATCTTTGTCTTCCTTGGTGATGGTCCTTAGGGGAGGTTTATGGGTGGCCCAGAGTACCCTAGGACCAAGTTGGCTGAGTTTTTGTTGAAGAAATTGATGTATTGATGCTTAATCACACTTAACTTCATATTTCTAGGAGAAAAATACCTAATGGAACGAGAATAAATAACCATGTTTTTCCATGTAAAACATGTTTCTAGGCCTCAACAGTTTAAAGCACAGCTCAGTCCAGCTTAACCCTGGCCTCCCTTCCCCTTGCCTGTATTTTAGGGGAAAACCTATGACTTCTCTTTCAACACGGCTGTTTTAAATAGTCCATGTTGCTATTGCTAAAGATAAAAAGCCGGCCACTAGTTAAAATGGAAAGGGCAGATTTCAATTAGTAATAACTGTTGCAATAGGGAAAACAGTCCAGGCTGAACTAGACTCAACTTGGATTTGTTGACTGGGAACTTTAAAGGAAGAAGGATGGAGTAGGGAGGGAGGTGAGTGGGGCGGGGGGGCCTCGGTGGAGTCCGGGAGGTGAAAAATGACAAGTGGCTGGTTATAAATTGTAGATGCCATTGGTCCAGCTGTGTCTGCTTGCTGGTAATTATGAAAGTTAGTCTCTGTTCTCCGTCCTCGGGCATTGGCTGGAGCAAACGGCAGATGATTTTGGCCCTTAGGTTTCAGGCAGGCACTGTAAGGAGGGTTAGTTCAGCTACTCACAAGGTTGAGTCCTAGTGGACAAGAGGGATTGCGGGAACCTGCTACAGTTTGGTGAAGGGGAGAATCTTTGTCACAGTGTCTTCTGGCTACTGGTCCTTTGGTTGGTGCTAATTGTTTGGCTCTAGTTGGTACAAAAACGTAATCATGATTTTATTCTGCAGACACTAGAGCTCCGAAGCTTCTGGATCACTTTTTAAGAACACATGGTTTTTGACACAAAGGTTTTTATGTCACCCTCATGGAGTCTGGCTGTGTGAGCATGTGTGCACCACAGCGAGGGCTCCCCGGTTCCCCTGCCCGTTCTCCCCAGTGGCAGTTACCTGCAGTCGGCTTCGGTTCCCACTGTGCTGCGGAGGGTACAGTGTATTTTGTGCACTCAGATGTTTAAGGGACCAAAATTTTCCTTCCGATATTTTAATCACATGCATGTTAGCCATCAAATATATGTTGTGTGCAACATATATAAGTATATGCACACACATGTGGGCCTGTGTACTTACATATGTGTCGTGTGTGCTTACCTGTGGTTTAGGTGCTCTGTGTGTATGTTTTCTTCTACAGTACTTGTCTGAATTGTGAAAGACATTTTTAAAATGTATTTTGCTGGCAATTCTAAAGGCAGTTAGATAATTTTCCAAGTGAGATGGTAAAAAGAAACATTGTAAATAGCTTTGCAGACTCATTTGCCTTGCTAAGTTTTAGAGTGCCTCTTTCCTTCAAATTAGCTCTATCTATTTAACAACACAAACTCCAAACCAAACTCATCACAGCCTCCGGAAGATACATTTTATAAATCCTAACAAGTAGCTTTCAATGTTGTTTGTATAAAAACGCAGGCAGGATGTGTAAGCTTGGCATATACTAAGTGCTATGTAAGTGTTAATGCCTTTTATTATGCATTTCACCTCAATCCAAACAACTGACTCATCAGTAATAATGATTTCCACGCATTATTTAACTTAAATGGGAGAACATTTGTTGTTTTACTACAATTAAAGCATAAACTCAAAGCATCTCCAAAGTTGTTTCCAAATCACGTCCCGAGATGCGGTAAGAACGTGGGCAAATGCTTGGGGTTTCTATGACTGCGATCAACAGTCTCTATGCATATTAGATGCGGTTCTCAAAATGTAGCGAAATAAGTCGTCTCAGCTGTGTGTTGACCCCCAAGTCAAGTGATTCTGAGTCAGCAGGAGCAACAGGAATTGCCACTTTTAATCAGCATCCGAGTTGGCGCCTTGAGAGGTGTTCCCAGGTGTTGCTTGTGGTCTGGAGGCGGCGTGTGGGCGGGGCTGTGGGGCTGGTGGGTTGATGAGCAGCAGGGCCAGCGGAGGCCAAGGACTGGAGGGGAGCGTGGCTTCCAGGAAGACGGTGAGGCGGAATCACTGTGGGGAAGCTTGGTGAGTGTCTGATTCTCTTTCTCAGCAAGCCAGAGACCACCCAACCTTTGCATTTGAACTCTGGTTCAGTGTTGCATTTATTGACAAATAAGTCATCTCAGTATTGATTTCAGGAAGAGGAATTAACTTTAAATGTGTGTTTTCAAAATAAGAGCCCACCTTACAACAGCAACATAAGAAACAGCTAAAACATGAATGTCTAGTTGTTTCTTTTTTTTTTTATCAATGGCAGTTTTCAACTTAATTTTCCTAAAAAATAACTGGGTATGCTCCTTTCTGACGTGTAGTGTGGACAGAAACCATGGGTTCATATGATTTATTTAGGATTTATCATAGAATTTATTTAGGATTTAAAAAGTGATTTTTTTTTCGATGCAGCATTTTTTCACTCTTTTGTTTCTATTTATTTTCAAACTTGAATAAAAGGTAACGTAGTGATTAGGTTTCGCTTCAAGCACAACGTCACTCCTGAGTTTATGCGCCGATGCCCCGTGCGTTGAGTGGTCCAGTGTTCATTCGGTGGAGTTTCTTCTGGGCTATGAATATGTCAGGATACCCTAGTTTCTGGGAATTAAATACAAGTAGCAATAATGTGAATGTAAAAAGAAAAAGATTTTTTACCTGGGTATATGAGCATACTCTCAAAGTGATGTAGTAGCAAAATATTTATTTTATTTCCAATACAAGGTACTCCCCACCTCAAAAAAAACTTCCCCCAAACTTGGCACTTAAAACTCCATTGCAAGGAAACATGCTGAGAGGAAACATAAATGTACGTGGAGACTCATAACGTTTCAAAAAGTTAGATGCCCCTTTTAAAAGGAGGGAAGCATATTGAATCTAATCTTAGAATTTGTCAAAGTGGTCTGATCATTAGAATCACAGAAATCTCTCTTGTTGTAATTATTTTTATTGCTTGTCATACTAAAACCAAAGCATCTTGCAGGCAGAAAGTAATCAAATTTTAGACCAATTGGTTTTAATTGCTATAGGTCTGTCATGATGGAAGTTTCCAGTAAGCTTTTTGTAAGTGTGAAACTGCATATTGAGGGAGTCAGAGTGGGATGGAAGAAGGGAAAAAATTTGCATAGGAATTATGGTTAAAGCTCTAGGAGAGTGTGAGATAAACAGCGAATAAAGCAGAAATAGAACAGCTGAAGATCATTTATTAATTTGTGTGTTGGCTTTGCCTATAGTGAATGTTTTCCCCAAATCACGATTTGTGCAGTTAAGATAAAAAAGGAACACAAAACCTTTAAATACATGGAATGCAAATGATGTGTATTTAGAGCCATCTGGAGGGCAAGTTAGCTAGAGCCGTCTGCGACTGTCAGTTTTAACCTGCACACAAATCACCAAGGAGCTTGTGAAAGCCGCTTCTGACTCAGGAGGCCTGGGTTGGCCCTGCGGGTCTGGGTTTCTGACATGCTCCCAGGGACGGCAGTGTGGCTGGTCCGCGGGCCGCACTCGGACTGGTGAAGTTCCACACTGAGTGTGCACACGCCCGGGAGTGGCTGTATTTTGAAGAGCCAGCGGGGAGGAATATGAAAGAATTATCACAATAACACAAAGCTGTATAAGAATGATCACAGTAACACAAGGAAATATCAAAATTATGCAACATGCACAGACAGAGTTTTATTGGATTAAGTCCTTTGTGAGAGTCCATGTTGTTTCTCCTGGAGGGACACTCAGGTCTTGGAATCCTGGCGCCAGCTGACCGAGGAGCAGCGGGTTTGTGGCCTAAGAGTCGATCGGTACCACCTGCGGGGGAGGGCATGGGGAGGTGGATTAAACGGTACGTGTTGAAGTAGTTGAAGGACCAAAAACCGGTAGGTCTTGGGACTTCCTGGCTGGGATGAATTTGGGGTGGACGTGCATCACTCCACACGAAGGGACCTGTCTGCTGTAGCCTCGTTTGTGCTCACCTTACGTTCCTGTGCTTCAGACAGCTCAGCGCGCTTCCTCAGCAAAACGCATGTTATGGTGAAGTTGGGCAAAAGCCTCAGTTGTTATCAACGCTTAAACACTTCTCTTTCTTTGATAAGTGGTGTTTAAAATGTTTTCCTGCCCAAACTAAGCCCAAGTGTCCATTACTGAGCTCCCTCAATTGTAGTTACAGGTTTATGTTGAGTGTCACCGAACATCTTCACAAATGTTCGTTCTCATTTGTGAGAAACATAAGGCATGAAAAATTCATAGGTAAAAGTTCAGATTTTCAAAAATTTTCTCGAGAGTGAAACACATAAAACAGCCCTTAATGTGAAGTGACTTTTGTCCCTGTGGTCTAAAACTGCAGCAGAATTTCCTGCTATTCATAAAATATCTCCCATCTGGGTATAAGCAGTGCAAAAGTTCTTAAATGGATATTTTTTCGGTGACTTTCCAAAGGTTGGCCATATATAAGATTTATGTATGTGCAGCTTAACATATTGAAAAGAATCATTTAACTTAGGACTTTACAAGCTAACAGGTAATTAGCTGAGAAATGCTAAATGGCATTAGTGATAGGTGGTTATATCAGTGTATCTGCTGATAAACTTACGCAAAACATTTCTACTTGTAAAGTCTGATAAAGCCATGAGTGACCCTTCGTTGTCACCAGTGTGGGACTTGTGCTGGCCTGCCAGGGACCTGCACAGCTGTCCTTTCTCCTATCTGTGCCCTGTCCTGGATGACCTGTTGTGGCCACAGGCCCAGGACCAGTTTCTCCATGCTCGGCTGTCCCTCCGGATGGCACTTGAACCCCTTCTCCCCGCAGTCCTCTCTGACCCCCGCAGGGAAATGCCCGTGCCACCTCCGTATTCTTTTACCTCAATTTGCCACACAGGTTTGATGTCCCGGGGTTCCTGATTTGTGCCACCTTCTGTGTCAGGAGCTCTTTGGCCAAACTTCCCCTAATGCTATGCTTTGAATACTTTTATTTTCTATGATGGCGGTTCTGAAACCTTTTAAAACTTGAACAATGACATCAGAATCCAGGAGGGGAACTCATGCATTTAAAACAACAAAAACAACCCCCCCACTGAAATAACCCAACATGCAGCCACGCTCTAAGGGACTCTCACACTGGGACAGGCACAGACACCCCCGTCCTTGGTGGCCACGTGCACTGTCCCTGGCGGAAGCCCTTGACAATGGGCAGGGCTAACGGCGCTGGAATTGTCGCGTGGCAGCCATTCGGAGCACCTGGCTACGGGCCAGTTTGACTCCACCGAGGCCATTACGGTTTCTGACAACCTTGACCTCTACTGGTTGGCCTGCCTCCCCAGATGCTTGAGTTATTCACTAACTCCAGGGAGATGCTGCAAGTTTTCCCTTGAAATAATTATGCCGAGGGGACACTGGGAAGGCTGTTAGCTTCTAAGGTAATACATGTGATGTCTCTGGCCCTCCATTTTTCTCCAAAACTTCTTCCTTTTGCCAAAAACATTCTACCAAATGCATTAGCCATGTTTTGCAGCCAAAGGTAGCAGTGATATCCCAGAGAAAAACATCAACAAAATGTAACCCACTCCCCGTCTACTAGAGTACATTAAAACAGGACCACTTTGTGAGGCTTTTATTTAAATTTACTTTTTTTTTTCCTATTTCTGTTTGTAAGAAAATGGACAATTTGGTTTTTTATATTCAAGGGTGGGCAAAAGTAGGTTTATAGTCATAATACAGATAATAATACAAGAATAAACTATTTCACACACTCAACTGTAAACCTACTTTTGCCCACCCGTGTGTATGCATCTTAGTTGAAGTCATTTCTTTGGAAGGATTGCCACACCTTCCCTGTTGCTCACAGGAAATGCCCTCCCCCCCCCCCCCACTGAGATGGGACAGTCTCACTCTGTTAGACTTCAGCTCCCAGGTCTGACGTCATGTCCCCGATGTGCGGCCCCAAGGGAGACTCTCTAAGTGCTTCTCACAAGCCTTTCTACTAACCCCCAATTTTGTTACAGACTTGTCTCTTTATTCTAGTTTCTTGTGTGAATTACTCAGTGGATCTCATAAACTAGGCACTTGCTGGTAAATGAGTGAATTACAGACTTTTTTTTTTTTTGCCTTCCTGGTCTGTTGCTATGCATAAGCTTTTAGGTAGGGCTAGAGCAGCGTAACATGTGATAGATGCTTAGCAAATGTGTGTGGCCAAAGGCCAAGGAGAACACATAGGGTGGGAGTGACTTTGTGATTACACTCGTGGCTGTAATTTCAGCTGGTCCCTGAAGGATGGGTGGGATTTGTCGGGAAGGAAGTGATGGAAAGGAGAAGAGAAACTCACTCGTGAATGTGGAGGTGCCAGAGGGGGGAGTGGGGTGTGGAGTCAGTACCTCTATTCATTACGTGCAGATGTGGAGAAATTGGATAAATGAAAAGGGAGATTGAAACTGTATTATTTCAGTCATTTCCTCAGCAGTCATCTCTCTAAAGGTTGGTGCTGTAGCTGCTGGCAGGTGGCCAGCCTGCTAAGTCCTCTTTAATTGACAGAGAAGCCAGATAAATAGCCCCTCTTGGCAGTGCTTCCCTGACAGATGGTCTGGCTTTTGTGGTGTGATCCAAGACAATAATGGTGGAGCTAAAAACTCTCCAGCCTGGCATCTCCCAGTTACAGCGTGCCGCGTGCCGCGAGGACGTCAACGCGCGAGCAGTTACGGCAGTGGAAATGGGATAAAACCACGTATAATAACCAAGAGACTCCATCCACATCTACACAGGTGAATGTTTTTGATGGGGGTACAGAAAACGCTGCCTTTCAGGCTCAATGTGCAAAAATACGAGGAAGCACCACAGTTTTTCTTAATTATTTCTCAAAAAGAATACCGGTGATGATACACTTGTGACCCCCAGTGAATTGGGAAATAAATGAGCTTCTAGGAAATTTCATTCAGTAGCTTTTCACGCCTTCTGGTCAGCTAGCTGGGTTTCAGTATTCAGAAAAAATTCCAATAACTTATAGGTGCCCTTGATGGCTGTAATTACTGGTACCACTGTTTTCTGGCGCTCACTGTGCCATGCACAGAAACACAGGACAGTGCAGTGTGGTAATGGCAGTGTGACCCAGGGGGGGAGAGGAGAGGGGCTAGAGCTCTGGGACTTACATTGGGTCCTTGGCTCTGTCATTACCTCTCAGTTGTAGCTGCTGTTTCTCTCTCTCTTTTTTTTCTTTTAATTTATTGGGGGCCACACCAGTTCATTAAACCATATAGGTTTCGAGCGGACAACTCAACCAAACATTGTCTGCACACTGCATCATGCGCCCGTTGCCCAAAGTAAAGTCTCTTCTGTCCCCATTTATCCCCCCTTTGGCCTGCTGTTTTTCTTAATGAAACCTCTCCTTTGCTAATCTCACTTTTATTTTGAACACATTAGTGCTATATGCCAAAAGCGACTTATTTCTATTTCCTGTAGAGCGACTTAGCAGCTTAACAACAAACAAAACAAAGAGATAAGCTTAAGAAGAGAACATCAGCTAGAATTATGTAGACCTTGACAGGAAGCGAATGCCTTGCAATAATAGAGAAATTAGTGAAGGTCTCAGAAGAAAGTAGGGTTGATGCCTAAATTGAGATCTTGAGAAGGAAAGCAGGGGACTCCATCATAAATAGAGCAGACTAGGGAAAAAACAATATTGATGCTTCCAAGTCCTCTGAAATCACGAAGCCATCTATTACCGCAGTTGCCAATATCGGCAGCAGAAAGTGTTTGAAACTTACAGCCCCAGAATAATTAGTCGTGTAGCTCCTCGCTGAAAGGAGGCGTGATGGATGGTGCCCTCCGCAACTGTATTTGTTGTACTAGGAAGTTAATTGTGCCTGCTTTGCCCATAGGTCCAATTATTTGTTTCTAAAAATACCATTGCTTTCCATTTATATTTTTGTTTTAAATGTCTATTAATGATAAACTTTTCATTAAAATGCAGTTGACATACAGTATTATGTCAGTTTCAGATGCACAACATAGCGATTCTACATTTATATACCTTACAATGTGATCACCGTAATAAATCTAGTAACCATCCGTCACCGTGCAAAGTTATTACGATATTATTGACCATATTCCCTGGGCTGCACATTATGTGCCTGTGACTTGCTTATTTTATAACTTGAAGTTTGTACCTCTTATTCCCCTTCACCTTGTTCTCCCATCCCCGCCCCTGTCTCCTCTGGCAGCCAGCAGTCTGTTTTCTGTATGTAGGAGTCTGTTTCTGTGTTGTTCTGTGTTTTATTTTTAGAGTTCACACATAAGTAAGATCATACAGTATTTGTCTTTCTCTGACTTATTTTACTTTATCCCTGTGTTCCTGCAGTAGACTTATGCCTGAGAAGGTAAACCCCATGGGTTCTCCATTTCTGAGTTAAATAATCTGAGACGGGTGTAGCTTGTTCCTGATTATTACGCGAGCCATGTTATTGGAGAACTTCTTTCTCTGACCCCACAAAAATATGTTGGTCATTGAACCCATGCCAGGCTGTTTTAGGTAGCACAGAGATGACAGTGAACACATCCCACAAACAAGTTCTTGCCTTCCCAGTGCCATCCAACTAAAGACCATCACTTTTAGTGAAGCAAAGCTGACGTATTAGCCATTGCAACAACGTGAGATCTGTGCTGTAGTGAATCGGGGTGTCTCACTAACAATGAGGTAGAAAGGACTTTCATAACTCGTGTTTCTGTTGGGTGACTGTGAGGAGGCTTTCCCTGGGTTGGATGCCGTCAGGAAGTGTGGGCTGCTGGCTGCAGACTGCCACCCCTGGGGATGCAGCGTGGCTTGGCTCTTCTTTCTCACAAGCAACAGAAATGGATTATCTCACAGTTAGGAGGCTTGAAGTCCAAGGTCAAGGTATTGGCAGGGCTTGTTTCTTCTGAAGCCTCTTCTTGATGTGGAGGTGGCCACCTTCACCCCGTGTCTGTCTGTGTTCTTTCTTATAAGGAGACCACCCGCATTGGATTAGGGCCCCACCTCCATGACTTTGTTTCACCTTCATTCCCTCTTTAAAGGCCTTGTGTCCACATACAGTCACATTCCGAGGTGCTGGGGGTTAGGGCTTCAACATATGACGTTTGGGAGGGTCAAGTGTAGCCCCGTAATACCTATTAGTCAGGATTTACATTTTGATAAGATTCCCAGAGGACTCACGTGCACAGGAACGTCAGAAAAGCAGTGCCCAGTGGACATGGCTTTTCTCACCTTGTCATCAAAGCAAGCAAGAGGGAGAGTCTGCTAGCAAAACCCAGGCTGCTATCTTGTGTGACATAATCACAGACGTGGCATCTTCTCCAAGTTGACATGGTCTGTTTCTTAGCAGCAAGACAGTCAAGTGGTGGGGACCACAAGAGGCTTTGAATACAGAAATGGGATGACTTGGGCCGTCTCAGAGGCTGGCTGCCACTATGTGTGTGCACGCATATGTCCGTGTATGTGAGTCCATGCGTCTATGTGTCCTGGTGCATGCAGAAAATGTTTCTAGGAAGATAAAAAAAAATAACACAGGTTGTTGCTGGAGTGACCATAGAAAAGTGAGAGGCAGCTGAGTGTTTCTTCAAGTTTCCTTTGTTCCCTTCGGACATGGAAAGCCCAAGTTGGAGATTCCCGTTGGATCTCCAGTTGGAGATACCAGAGAGTGAGTTTGAGAATGTGTGTGGCTGGACTTCAGGGAGAGTCTGGAACCGGGCACGATGTTTGCGGTCCCGGGTCAGGAGGTGATATTTGGAGCCACGATCCTGGATCAGGTCACCTAGGAAGGAGGGCCGATGAAGAGGAGGAGAGTTCTCAGCTTTGGGTCTGGGGCCGCATTCTTGTGTTCCTTTTAAGGACTTATGTTGCTAAGCCATAAGTTTGCCTACAATTTATGAGTTACTTGTATATAAAAGTGTTTAGAAACATAAAATACTCAAAAAATGGAACATAGTAAAAAGATTCCTGAAATTGCCTTTAGAGGGATTGTACTGTGATTGATTGGGGTTTGCTTTACCGCCCAGCGAACACAGGTCCAAAGATTAACCAGACTGACAATTGAGGGTCAAGTTCAAGAGTCCCCCCAAAATAAGGAAGTCAGTGGAGAACAGCAAAGAATTAAAGTCGAAGGAGCTGATGGGCTTGACCTGGTTCTCTGCCCACAGGCCCCTCATCACTGGCAGCCGTGGCTCTGTCTCCTGCCCAGTAGGGCCGCCTCAGGTAGGACATTTGTCCAGCTCCTGTTTCTGGCACTTGCTCCTGTGGCAGATCAGCTGCCAGAGTTTTTTCCGCTGAGACCCACTTACTTTTATTCCCACAAATGCGGTCATCGGTGGTAGCTGACCAAGCCCCCACAGTTACAATGCCAGTAATGACTGAGTAATAAATAAACCCTTTCTGAACTTCATTCTAGTGCCAGGTTCAGGATTCGAGGTAAGTTACCTTAAGAATCACTTGAACCTTTAAGATTTCGTGATTTTAAGCAGAGAAAGGGTTGTGAGTGCTGGAGCTAAGTTAAAGGATATAAGTGAAGTGGGGGGGGGTGGAAGGACCAGGCTCAGGTGGCATTCTGAAGCAGCTGAAACTGTCCTGGGTACCCACCGTGCATCCCAGTCTCTCCCACCGGTCTCCCCTGCATCTGTGCCTGGATTCATCTCCCCTGGAATTACATAGTCCCTGCGCAGGCCAAGGTGGCCCTGTGTGTGCCACACTCACCCACACAGACACAGCCCTCACATGCCCCAATCCCCCCCACATCCCCACCCAAGTCCCCTTGTCAGCACCGCCCTGTGCACCCCTTGCACTTACGTGTCCCCTTCAAGGGCCTCCCCTGTGAGGACCTCCCCCACACGTGCCATCCCCCAGATGACACACATTCCCACCCCAGGACATCTGTACACGTGCACTTTCACACACACATTCACAAGAAGCATGCACATTTGAACTCACATGTTCCAACATACATGTTGACTCAATGTGGCCGCCCATGATGCACACATGTGAACACATACCTGTACACTCTGCACCACGCACATGTACTTTCAGATTTAGTCTGCTGCTTATATTCATAAATTGGATGATTTGTTCAATGTAAAACCACGTATTTCAGGAAATTAAATATGAATAATGTAGCTTACAGAACAACTAGAGCATTTTCTTTGCTTTTATTCATTTTAGATATTAGGCTGAAGTGGTAGGCACTAAATAGCCCACATATTCAATAAAACTAAACTTCTCCAGTATCCATTTAAATTAGCTTTTCAGTTTTATATAAAAATAAGTGCTTTGAAACTACCTCGGCAGCGACGGTTTTATAAAACGCTCTCTGTCCATGCGAAAGTTAAGGCTGATGCTCTTCGAGTTGACATATGGAGCTAATTTGATGGATGGATGTTTAAATGAAATATGTCTCAGTGATTTAAAGGCTGGTACCACTGATATACTAGCTGGTTGGATGGTAATTTTTTAATATAAATTAAATCATTTTGATGATGTAAGTACTTAGGGGCCAGCACTGAGAAAACTAGGAAATTGAGACTGTAAAGATAATGTTTATTTTAAAGACAGATAGCGCTCTCAGTCTGACTTGCACTTACTAAAATCCACACAATGATATTAGCTACACCTATAATTTGGTGGCTCCACCTTTGCTGAGTTAATGTGGAAGCATGTATTTATTTTGTCACGGAAGCGTTGGATTTGTGTGTGTTGTGAGGTGTTTACCTGGTCCTCCCGGTACCACGCTTCCTTCATCATGCGCGAAGCAGAAGTGATTCCTGTCTCACACGTTCTTCCTCAGGACTTTACCAGGGAACACGTGGAGTGTTGTGAAAGGTAGCAACCCCTCCGCAGGACGCAAGCACACAAAAAGACGAAATTGCATGTCTTTTATTCTTTAGAAATTCCTGTGGCATAGTAGAAATCAAATCAGCACTGACAGACACTTAATTTCAGGGGGCATTTTACTGAAGTCTCACAATCTACTTACGGATACCAGGAAGACGATTAACCTGGATTAACTGAGTTGATTAACTCAGGTAGCCTTTCCTTTAGTTCTGATTGTGGGCAGCTAACCACAGTAGTGTTGGATCTGCATCAGTAGAAATCAGATATTTTCATGCCACATTAATATTTGTGGATATGTCAAAATATAGTCTGTGTTTACAGTTATTAGCCTGCCCTGAAAGCTTGTCATTGCAAGTAACAAACACACATGTTAAATAATGTTCATGTATGATAGTTAGGTAGATACATCAATCCTGTCCTGAGGCGGAGTGTGCAAGCTTCGCCAGACTGTCAAGGGGCTGCATTGCTTCCACAAGGTCAAGAACCTGCGCTCTAGATGAATTCGCTGGAAGGTTTTATCATTGCTCCCATGTTTTTCAAAAGCAAAAACCTTGATTAAAATGTAGGATGAAATTTATCAAAACAATATGGGAAGGTGACTTATCAAAACTCCAAAATTTCACTGCATAGAGCAGAAAATGGCTGGAGATAGGAATAAATGTTCTGCACACATAAATCACCAATGAAGATTTATAGTAATTAAGTATAAGTAAAGTTTAAAAGCATCTACTTTAGAGAAGACCTAGCTATTTCCATTAAATAAATGGTCCCAAATTAGTCCTTAAATTGTCATTTCACAGAGTGGCAAATGTCAGACCAAGAACTATTTGAAAATCAGTTGGGGAAAAAAGCATAAATGTCCAGGTGGAATCTTAAACCATGTACCATGCTTAATACATTTTAGCCTAATCGGCATGAGTTCCTATGCAGGAAACACAAAGAGACATAATCTTTGGGGCTATAATGTTTAACTCGTATAGTGTTAAATTGATACAATTTTTTCTATTGGTATTAATTGGCTTTTTACAAAGAAAGGAAATTAACTGACCCCAAAAAGCCTATCCCATGGTCAAGTCATCATTATTAAACACAGCCAAGACTCCCGGCTCACAGCGTGTTTACAGGGAGGTGACGCGTGTGTGTCTGTGTAGCATACACATAGAGAATGGAAGCACTAAATCTTTGCTGTTCAAAATGATTTTAAATTGTTGTATTTGTAATAAGTATCTCATTAGCGTGTGATCTGTATGGCCAATAGGTTTCAAATATTGTACATTCAAAACATTCATGAAGCCCATTTTGTTGAGGAAATTGAGAAAGAACGATGTTGCATCATCCACGAGGCGTCTGCTTCAGGACAGGATTCATCTTTATGCGCTTAATCCTAGGGAAGCAATTTGTCAATGAAGAGCATTATGATATTTCAGTATAAATTCTATCTCTGTAAGTTGTGTTTGATGCCAGTTGCTACTGGATTAGAAGTGTGATTTGAATGGGAATTAAAAATTTCAGTTATATAAATTGTGAAGACAATGATTTCCCTGGCATGATCGTTTCTGCTCGTTACCCACCTTTTCCCCTTTATTCTTATTAAAAACGTATCAATGATTGCATTCACTGACACCTTCGACTGTCCTTACGACCCTTAGTTAGTGGTAGCCATGCTATGCAGGGTGTCAACAAGCGAGTTGGGTTTTCCCAGTGATGTCAGCCCCCTGGGGGCTGGTCTGAGTGTCGTCGGGTTGGGGTGTCTGGACTCTGCCAAGTTCCCTGGCTGGGCTGTGGCTGGTCATGTCCGTGCGATGTGAGAGGTAACCGAGCCACGCACATAATGTGATGGGAGGGGCCAAGACCTGCACGAAGCCACGTTTGTAAGTTTTGCTTTAAAAAAATGTAGACTGAAACTCATTAAATCTTCGAAAGTTTTTCCGAATAAACTAATTCCTCACTTCTTACTATGCCTTTCCTCTATCTCTGTACCCTATTTTATGAGTCACTTACAACTGCAAGCCTCTCTAATTCTTTTAACCAAATTCCACAGTCCCAGGCCATGCGTCTCATCTCTCTCATGCGTGTTTTTCTCATGGACAAAGTGGAGGGCCCGTGTTGCGTGGCGGGTCTGCTGTGGGAGGCATGGATGGATTGGTGAAGGAGTGGAAACTGGTTTGGAATAAAACCTTTATTTGCCCTCTCAAATTCCCACCAATGCCGCCTTCCTTCTCTTGTCCTTGGTTGTCATCTCGCCTGTGTGGGACCTTTGAAATTGGCTGAGGCATCTCACCTCAGGGTGTGAGACTCGGGTTTCTGTGTGGCGGTCACGGGGTCTGGATGGCATTAGCT